>JAULKL010050179.1:0-14512 GCA_032355745.1 Rubia rechingeri
CCGAGTATAAAAATTAAACGATAGAAACCTGAACAAATATTAACTCGACCCGACACAACCTCACCCGAGGAAAAAAACTAACACATTTTCAACTCGACACGACAAATGAAATCAACACATTTCTACACAGCTTGTGTCAATACGACATGTTTCCAACCCGACACGAACCCGACACGATAACTCGAATTGACACCCCTATGCATAAGAGATTATAGTATTCTTGAAAACACAGAAAGTCAATGCAGATTCAACAAGTATTTTTTTGTGCAAATTGGAAAGCATTAGAGCATGTACAATGGGAGGTTCGGAACGGGCTCAATTAAAAATTGAACTCAATCCGAGACCGAAAACCCCCACAATGGGGGACTCGAAGTGGACTGCATTGAATCAGCCTGCTCTTCCGGCTGGGTAAACTAAGCTCGCCACAACTTCTACAAAGCTGCAGCAAGCCATGTGCACAGGTCCTAGCCAAGCTGCCGCATTGTCTTTTCTTCCCCCCTGGCTGCCATGTGGCACTCTCTGATTGGGTCATGTGGCAGCACAGGTCCCCACCTTTTTAAAATTATTTTTTCTGAATTTTAAAATTTTAAAAATACTTTTTAATAAAAAAATTATTTTTTTTTAAAAAAATCTGATTTTTATTTTGAAAGTTAAATTAAGTTTTGGTTCATTTTTTTAAAAAATGGTTCTTTTTAATTCTTTTCATAAAATAGTTTTAAAAATTGAAATTAAATTTAAAATATTTAATTCTAAAAAACAAAATCCAATTAAAAAATTATAGGTGTATTATTAAATTTCACATTTCAATTTATTTTTTTAAGTAAATTTATTTGAATTAAATATTAAAGGTAAAATTAATGAGTATGATAGAGAGAATCAAGTGGGGTCCATAAAGTGGTTTTAACCACTTTGGAGAAAAAATGGAGTGATTTAATTGTGGGCTCAATTGCTGAGGTGGGAAAGAGAGATTGATTATTTAATTAACTAAAACCGCAAGAGCGAGTTTGGAGCAGGTTTACCATTGTACATGGTGTGAGCCTACGCCTAGCTTCTGAAAGGCTGTAGTACCCACGTGCAAGGGGCCAGGCCAGCAACAGCTTTATTTTTCTTCTCCCTGGCTGCCACGTGGCAGCCTATGATTGGGCACGTGGCAACAATACATTTTTTTGCCCTGATTGGGACACGTGGCCCAATCATTTGATGGCACGTGTCCCACCTGATTTTTTTATTAAAAAAAGATTTTTGTAAAGGTCAAAATTAATGTCTGACATTTTAAAAAATTGAAAAATATTTTTAAAAGTTCTGGTTTTTTTAAAAAAATTAAAAAAAAATTTGGTTCTTTTTAAAAATCGAAAATACATTCTTTGGGAAAATATACGTGGTTCTTTTTAATCATGTTTCATAAAATAAAATTTTAAATTAATTTTAGAAATAAAATTTGAAAAAACAAATCCAATTCAAAAATTACAAATGTATTATTAAATTTCACATTTCAATTTATTTGTTAGGTAAATTTATTTGAATTGAATATTAAAGGTAAAATTAATGAGTAGGATAGAGAGAACCAAGTGAGATCCACAAAGTGGTTTCAAAGTGGTCTCAACCACTGTGGAGAAAAAAATGGAGTGATTTAGTTGCGGGATCAATTGCTGAGGTGGAAGAGACAGATTGATTATTTAATGAACTGAAACAACAAGACCAGACTCGGAGCGGGTTTACCATTGTACATGGTGTTAGTGCTTAATTAATTAATTATTTATGTTATAGAATTATAAAATAATGAGTCAGTCTTTTGGAAAAAAATGATCTTTTCATAACTTATGGATTCTCCCTCGCTTCAATTAGAGTGATGTAATTAAACGAATGAAATTGAATTGCGGATTTTATAGGTTGAATGAGAAGTGGTAAACGACCAGATACTGAAAAAACATCTTATAAACAAAAGGTACTCTTATTAATTATAAACAAACAAAAGGAATAGATATGTATGATCTGGTGTTTAGAACGAGGTTGAATCACGTAGATTCATTTTCCTTTTATTTTTATTTTGTGAAAGAAAATTTTAGTGAGACGTGTTAAGTGTGTCATATTAGTGATTGACAAAGTTAAATTATTAAAGTTAAAATTTAATATAAACATTATGAGTCATTTCTAATAGTGATAAGTGATGGAGTAGTTCTAAACTTACAGCAACAGTTAAGGTGGATAGACATCGAGTGTTACTAAAACTGAGATTAAGGCTCTAATATATGAAAATAGAACACGTATCCACAAATATCATAAACAAATTAAGTCTTGAATTTTATAGTTAACTAAAACACAGCTAATCAACGTAAAATATACACTATCCCGAACAGCTTTTATATTATATTTTCATGTGTAAATATTACATAAAATTAACAATATTTAAATGTCATGAGTAATGGATTATGGATGATGAAAACACAGGTAATTATTTAGCTGACAAAATATAGTAAAACTAAAACTTTCCTCCTTCTATAACGATTAACAAACTTTTGTTTACTCGTATTATTTGGTGCATAAACCCGATAATGACAATAGTTATTTAGCTGACAAAATATAGTAAAACTGAAACTTTTTTTATATAACGGTTAACTAACTTTGTTTATCTATATCATTTGGTATATAAACTCATACATATTAATATTAATATGTGAGTTGAAATTAGCAAGTTTACCATGTAAGTTGGTGTACAAAACAAACTCATATGGATCAATATATGATCACGAATGTAATTATTTTTGTTTGAGGATAGTTTTTTTTTCACAAATAAAAAGTTATTTATCCTATTCAATAATTTTTTTTACCATTAAATTATCTACTTTGTATGATATTTACTTTACATAACAGTTTCATTAACAGTGCATTTAAGTTAAATTCATTGGTTAATTAAGCTTTCTCTCATGATATTTACATCCAACATAACGGATTGGTTGATTAAGCCTGGTTAATTAAACTCCAAACATGATTATTTTATGTTTTGCATCATTGGGTTTGATTAGTTTACCGCATACAAATTTAATCGTCGCGCTCAATAGTATCCACCTTTACAATGTGTTATAAAGCTGTACAAGGTTGGTATCTCTAATTTTACAATGTTTGTAATTAAATAGACTAGTATATGGGTCTTCTCCCGAAGTTTTACTCCTTTAAGAAAAATTCTTTATAATTAAGATAGTTTTTTTCTTATTTTTCTATTAATAGAAACGATATGTATAATTTGAAAAATATCATAAATCATATAAATAAGTGTCTACTAAGGGTGAGTTAGAGTAACCGTAAAATTGAAAGAATTATACGAAAATTTTAAGTTAATTTTATTGAAAGGTTCCTAATAATCCAAAATTAAAAATTTTGGGTTGGATTTGGTTACTCTTTAAAATCCACCGGTTACTCGAAACAATATCATTTTCAGCTGATTAAGTATAAGTCGTATTTGTAATAAATTTTTGATGGTTTTCTGTTAATTGTTTTGATTGCTTTGATATCAATTATTTATGTTTGTTATCTGATATTAATTATTTATAAAACTGGTATGATATTGTTATCTTTTTCATACCTAAGGATCTTATGAATATCAATACAATTAATTATTCAATTTTTTTTATAAAGTATTTCTTTCTTATTATGCTTATTATTTTTCATTAATAGTAATATTTTTATTAAAATTAAAATTTATCGTAAAATTAAATTTTATAATAAATTTAAAATATTTATTAGCATATATGACGTATTTTATATAATAATATTTATATTATTATGAAAATTGAATATTAATATAATTATAAGAGTTCATCTCTTGAAAGATGATCTTTCCATAAGTTATGTAAAGACCAAGGTTTAAACTAAAAATTAGAAGAAATCAAAATAAAAAAATTTGGTTTGCATTAATCGGGTCATCAATTATAACTACTGCACGGGGTATGATAAATTTTTAATATTACAGTTAAAACTTTTTACCTTTTCTATAATTATATTCAACACGTCTTTCCGTAGATCTATAGAAAGACGGTATTTCTCACGACTTTGCCTAATTATAAATGTAAATAAAGCTAAATTACATGAATTTAAAAGAAATGCAACTGTAAAATAATTGTGTAAATAAAAAAGTCTTAAAAATAAAACTTAATTATTGAAATAAGTGTTTATTATTCAATATGTCAATCCATTCATACATAAAACTATTGTAATTAACATTTGTGAGTAAAAAATAAATTTATATATTAATAAATAAAAACTATATTAAGGAAATAAAAGAATAAAAAAGAAATATTCAAACCAAAGCGTTACTAATATTAGCCTTTCGATTCAGACGAATATATGTATTTTTCTGGGGTAGTAGAAAAGTCATTGAGTTAAGTGCTAAAATAACTCTAACTTTAAGTTGAAAGTGCCAATATAACCTTGCAATCTCATAACGTGCTCAAATAACCTTTGACCGTGTTGACTTTTTAATCAACAGTCTGGTTGCTGGATTTTCTTGAAAAGACCAATTTGCCCTTATTCAATTTCTCCTCTTTTCTTCTATTCTCTTTTATTCTATTCTGTTCCCATTCCTACTCAAACGCTTCTTCTCCTTCACTCAGACGCACACAACCCAAGATACGATTGTTCTCCCTACCGATCATTGCCGCCGCCCGAAGGTCCTCTCGCCAACGCCATTTTCCCCTCGCCCTTGGCGTCGCCATTCTCCCTACCGATTGTTTTCCCCTCGCCGAAAGTCCGTAAAACAGGGGTTAACCCCAATGTTAAGAATTCCCCAATATCTCCTCGATTTTGGCTCATTATTTCCCTCTGATTGTCCGTAGTGAGTTGTTCGTATTCGTTGTTCAAGATTTAGGGGTAAAATATGTGATTGGGGGTGATTTTCCTGGAGTTTTATAATTTTTTGAATTTTCTTGTTCTCTTGCAATTTATGGGATTTTGGAAATATTAGGGTATGTTTCGTTTGTCTGTGCGAGGGTTGTATGTGTTCTTAGTTAGTGGTTGATTGTATAATCCAAAAAATGGAATTGTTAGGGTTTCATTTTCTGTATTTTTAAAACAGGAGCCGTGACTTCTTCATCTTTTCGGCATTCTGCCAATGGCTATAATGTTATTTTCTAGCTGCTAATTTTTTGGTGCATTTTGTATGGAGTTACAGTAATTTGGTACCTTTGTTTTGGCTAATGTGATGGAGGAGAATCGGTGTTTTGGTGCATTTTTTCTCCGCGGTGGAGGAGAAACGGGAGGAGGAGAAAGTCAGGGCGGGATTATTGGAGAAAATAAGAAAATGGGTTTGAAGAAACAAGATAGGTCAAAATAAATCGGTCCAACATCTCTGAGGGATATTTCGGGGATAAAAATTTCAGATTTAAGATTGAGAGTATTTTAGTCATTTCAGTTTTTTCTCTTTGCTGGAATTTAGAGGGTCAACGCTGGAAAGAGGAATTTTGGGTATATCGGCACAAATGTTCTGAAAGTTAGGGTTAGATTGACACATACAATAATTAGTTAGGATTATTTTGGGTCTTTATGAGATTGCATGGTTATATTGGCACATTCAACATAAAATTAAGGTTATAAATGTAAATAACCCAAAGTCATTTCTCCAATATATTTTTCTTAAAGTTGATTTGATCAAGTAAAAACATAAGAAATCAATCGAAACGTTTATAAAAAAAATTAAAGGCCAAACACCCACATAGTAAGATAGTTAATTGTATTAAATAACATAATGTTGATCCATAAATCTTATCACGTACAGGTACCTCTTCTTAATTACTCTTTACCTTTCAGTTTTGCTTTTGTAATGGAAATATACAGATTCTCAATGAATAGAGTATTTTATAATTGTAAACTGTCAAAATTATCATGATAAAACTGTAATATAAATATCTAAGTAGAAAAGACTTTTCTTGACCCCTTGTACCAATCATACATGATATGAATCTCCTTGAGAAAACTCTAGATTGCGGAATTTTAGATCTTTAACTACACAAGGGATTTCGCAAGCCCTAGTATAGCCGCAGAACTGATCACAATTAACCCCCGGGATTACGAACAATTCGAGATTTATGAAGCTAACTAGCCCACATGGTTAGTTCACAAATCGAAAGTATTGATACTAAATTAACCCGCAGGATTAAACAACAATGAAGATAGCTAGCAAGCTCAGAGAATGATCTCAAAATTATGAATATATGATTGACAAAAAGGTGTAAAAATTCGTGGACAAGCCCCCCATTTATAGGGTTAGTGTCGGCCATAAACCCTAAACATAACTGGAAACTGAATCGACTTATGGAAGTTTTAAGAAGCTTAAATCATATCTAACTAAAATACCTAAAATAAATGAAGATATACTCGAATTATTCTCCAAGTCATCTTGAAGAATATTATCTTATCTAATCTTACCAAATCTAAGTCTAATCAGAATAAAATTGAATATTCTAAACCCTAATGGACTGTATTTTCTAAATTCAGCTATTCAAAGCCCACATGGCCGAGCTTATCAGTCCACTAACTCAAAATGAAATAATTTTACAAAGATCGCACTGCCTTGTTAAAAATCCAGTGGGAAAAAAGAGTATAGTGTTCTTCACGACGTCTTCAGTTAATCGACAAGCTTAAATAATTAATCCAAGCCCTAGCCGATTTGGTCTTGAGTTGTTCATCATGAAGTTGATCAATCAAAGCATTCAATGCAGCATCTCTAAGCTTTGTTCTTAACCTTTTCATCAGTCCAACCATGTCACTTAGAGGTCCCGAACATAACCCTTGAATGTTTGATCTAGTCGTGGAATATCTTCATTTATGGTGGTAGTCGTCTTGGCATCTCCATTATTCCCTCCGTGGTCGAAAGGTTTCACCCTCGAAACTGAATAACCTTTAAAGGTAAATGGAGATAAATCAGCAACATTGAAGGTAGTACTAACACCATAATCGCCTGGTAGATCGATCTTGTAAGCATTATCATTCACACGCGCCAGTACTTGAAAATGACCATCACCACGCGGACTTAATTTAGACTTCCGAGCATTTGGAAACCACTCTTTTCACAGATGCAACCAAACCCAGTCGCCCTCCTTGAATTGAACAACTTGGAGGCCATGGTTGACTCTGTCAGCATTCTGAGCATTCGTCCTTTCAATCCTCAATCGCACCTTCTCATGTAATCGCTTCACAAAATCAGCCTCCTTTTCTCCATCCAAATTTTGCACATATTTAAAATTCAAAGGAATTGAATCAAGAGGTGTATTTGGTAAAAATCCATAAATAATTTCAAATAGAGGTAAAGAAGTAGTAGAATGAACAGTGTGATAGTAAGAAAATTCTGCAATCGGAATGCACGCTTCCCAATTCTTAAAATTTTTCTGAACTAGGCCATGCAAAAGAGTCCCTAATGTGCGATTGGTGACCTCTATTTGTCCATCAGTATGTGGATGTCTTGTCGTAGAAAATAACAATTTCGTCCCTAACTTGCGCCACAATGTATTCCAGAAGTAGGACAAAAATTTGACATCTTTGTCTGATACTATGGATGCAGAGATACCATGTAATCGGACCACTTCTTTCAGAAATAAATCCGCGATATGTTTTGCGTCATCTGTCTTCCTACAAGGAATAAAATGTGTCATCTTTGAAAATCGATCAACAACCACAAAGATAGAATCGTTACCTAATTGGGATCGTGGTAATCCGAGAATAAAATCCATATAAAATCAACCCAAGGATGTGTAGGAACAGGTAAGGGAGCATACAAACTGTGAGACTTAGTTTTTGACTTTTCCTTCAAGCAATCAAAAATAATTCCTACAAATCCTATCAACAAAAAGTACCATTTTCGGCCAAAAGAAGTGTTCTCACAACAAATCGTAAGTTTTCAGTGCACCAAAATGTCCCATTAAACCACCTGAATGAGTTTCTCTAACAAGTAATTCACGCATAGAACATTGAGGAATACATAACCTATTGTCACAAAATAAGAACCCATATTGCCGAAAAAATGTATCATATGCACCATGTTCACAAGCAGCATAAACAGATGGAAAATCAGGATCAGTAGCATATAAATCTCGCACGAAAGAAAACCCTAAAAGGACACATTCCAATTGTATAAGTAAAACATGTCTATGACTCAAAGAATCAGTAACAACATTTTCTTT
Organism: Rubia rechingeri; assembly: GCA_032355745.1. Taxonomy (NCBI): domain Eukaryota; kingdom Viridiplantae; phylum Streptophyta; class Magnoliopsida; order Gentianales; family Rubiaceae; genus Rubia; species Rubia rechingeri. The sequence continues at coordinate 8,169 of JAULKL010050179.1, forward strand.
ACCCTTTTTGTATCGCAACACATAAGGAAAAGATTCAATAAAACTAGACCATTTAGCATGACGCTTATTCAACTTCATCTGACTCTTCAAATATTTCAACGACTGATGATCACAATGAATAACGAATTATTTATGCAAAAATAATGTTTCCAAGTCTCTAATGCACGTACAATTGCATAGAATTCTTTGTCATACACCGGATGATTCAGAGCACCGCCCTTTAGTTTTTCACTAAAGTAAGCTATAGGTTGATTCTCTTACATCAAAACAGCACCAATACCAACACCAGAAGCATCACAATGAATCTCAAAAGTACCATTAAAATCAGGTAAAGAAAGAACAAGAGCATTACATAATTGTACTTTCAATTCATTAAATGCATTTTCTTGATCATCACCCCAAACAAATTTCACATCCTTTTTAACTAGTTCATTTAAAGGTGCAGCAATAGATGAAAATTCACGCACAAACTTCCTATAAAAACTAGCTAAACCATGAAAAGAACGCACCTGATTGGCATTGGTAGGTCTCGGCCAGGTCTTAATGGCCTCAATTTTGGGTTCGTTAACTTTTATGCCCTTCTTAGAGACCATAAAACCGAGAAACACCACTTCAGAAGCACAAAAAGTGCAGTTCTTGATGTTCGCATACAAACAAGACTCACAGAGTGCAACAAGAACCATTTTAACATGCTCAATATAATCATCAGTTGATTTAGAATAGATCAAGATATCAAAAAAATAAACCACAACAAATCAACCAATAAACTTTCTCAAAACACGATTCATCAACCGCATAAAAGTACTAGGTGCATTGGTTAAACCGAAAGGCATAACAATCCATTCATATAATCCAAACTTAGTTTTAAATGCAGTTTTCCATTCATTACCTTCCTTAATTCGATCTGATGATAACCCTGAGTCAAATCAATCTTAGTATATATCACAGATCCATACAAATCTTCAAGCATATCATCTAAACTAGGGATATGATGGTGATATTTAATGGTTATCTTGTTAATAGCACGACAATTAATACACATTGGCCAATTTTTATCTTTCTTAGGAACTAAAATGACAGGCACATCACATGGACTTAAAGATTTGCGCACATAACCTTTTTGAAGTAATTCCTCGACTTGTCGTTGTAGTTCCTTTGTCTCCTCAAGGTTTGCTTTGTAAGCTGGTCGATTAGGTATAACCAAACCATGAATCAAGTCAATATGATGCTCGATGCCTTGCAATGGTGGTAATCCATGCGGTAAGGCTTCCAAAAAGACATCCTTAAATTCCTGCAACATTTCAGCAAAACCGTGGAGGAACATGTACACGTATATCCTCTTTGGCAAAATAACTCTCTTTAAAATGTAAGATTAAGATGAGAGAATGATTAAATAAAGCACGATTCATGTCCCTAATAGATGCATAAAATGATTTTCCAGATTATATTGGCAACTCATGTTTCATCATATAAATTGATGGTAAGGGACTAAGATGTGAAGACAAAACTTTTCGTGACTTTTCAGAATCATTCACCGACTTACCTGACTTACCTGGATTGGCCACCCCTAGCTTTTGGACGAAAATTTTAGGGTTCTTGCCTCCATTTTTGGTCTTTGGGTTGTGTTCCTTCAAACCCTGACTAGGGTTTGGCCAGCCTCCTCTTGCTCAGTTGCAAAATTTTCTTTGTCAATTTTCATGCTTCTCTGAGCCTCAATAACTTCCACTGGTGATAATGGAGTTAATATATACCTGGTTATATCCTCAATCACAGTGATTTTGTTAGTGTAACCATCATGTATTGATTTACGATCAAACTGCCATGGTCGTCCTAACAAAATATGACTAGCTTTCATAGGTATAACATCACATAAGATAGAATCATGATACTTTCCGATCTTAAAGTTAATCATGCATTTTTATTAAGCCTAATCCCACCACTACCATTTAAATAAATTATTTTATAAGGTGATGGATGAGTAATAACAGGTAAAGATAATGATTTCACAAGAAGATTGGGAACAGTATTAGCACAAAATCCTCCATCAATAATCAGTAAACAATTCTTATCTTTCACAAGGCAACGAGTATGGAAAATATTAATTCTTTGTATCTGTGTTTCAGCCACTTGAGAATTCAAAGCTCTCATTGTCACATAGTTACCTTGCATTTCCTAATCTTGTTCACCATGATCATTTATGATGACCTCTTTATCTACCTGTTCTTCTTCGCTTTCATATAAAGCGGTCACATCAGCATATTCATATTCTTCATATCCTTCCTCAATGGTGGCTAACATTCGAGCATGGGGACAGTTACTACAAACATGTCCTCTCTCTTTATAATGAAAACAAGTAGGATTGTTAACTGAAACTGAATTTGATGAAGAGACTTACCTGAACTTCTTGAAGATTGTTGGTTTGGAGTTTGTGGCACCGTTATTCTATCAGATGAACCATAAGTCAGATTGGAGTAAGTTTGGACCGACCCAAGCCTCCCATGGGCGCCCCCCTTTCTCAGCCAAAATTAGGGTTTCCGGAGTCAAACCCTAATCGTTAACTGGGAAATCCAAACCGAGGTTTTTTCAGCCACATAGTACTCTCAACCAACCTTGATATCATCAATAAATCTTCCATAGAGATGTGATGTTGAAGCTTGACTGGCGTTTGAAGGTTCTCACACAAGCCTTTAATGAATAGATTCTTGATGAATGCACCGCCTTCTTTCATCCTACCTCTCTCATGGTCAACTTGAGATCTTGCCAATATTCATCAATGGTGCAACTTCCTTGCTTAATGTTGTCTAGATAAGAATGTTGCTTGATCAGATAAGTAGGCCGAACATGATATTGGCGAAGCTCGGATTTCAATCTCTCCCAAGTGGAGATAGGCTTCTTTCCGGAAAGTTGTCTCTTCTCTCTCAAAATTTTCCACCATTCAGCCACATAATGAGTGAAGGAATATTGCGCCACCTTAAAATTTTCTTTCTCTTGATATTTGTTGAGATCAAACAGATTCTCAATCTGTCACTCCCAATCAAGATACTTCACCAGATTGTGTTGACCATCAAATCGAGGAATATCATACTTCAAACCCTTGATGTCTTGTGCAGAGTCTGAACTTGAACTTGAACTCAAACTGGCCATAATTCTCCTTTGAGAATCATGACATCGGTCATGGCGATGTCTTCTTGAAGACCCTCGGTGTGATCATTTTTCTGACTCATTTGAATCTTCATCGAAATTACCATAACCTTGGAATTTGCAAAAAAATCCCTGAGGATCGCCTCTCATGGCCATGGACTGTGGTGTAGGCAGTGCCAAGATGTCAATTTTTCTCGCCAATCTCTGCACCTCACTCATAAGTGCATTCATAGTGACATCAAACCGATCTGGATCAACAGGTTCATTCGGTTTGAAATGATGCCGCTCCCAACTATCCAGAGAATCATCTCATGGTTTCTCACCACGTGTACTAGTGGAAGTATTCTTTAGTGGTATATTTTTGGGATTGCCAACAAAAGGCGGGACATATGGATTATCGTCCGCCATCTTCGCTAAACTGCTAAGAAAAATAAACGGTTAGTGTAAAAATTGTCTACCTTCCTTTTGTTTGGTTAGGTCACTCACCAAGTGTATATCACTCACAAATCACAAGGCGAAGGCTGATGCAAGGGCAATTGATCAATTCACCACTAATTCAAAGCAAAATAGGAGAAGAGTACTGCAGAACTAATTTCAAAATTTAAAAATATATAAACTCAAAATTGGGCTCTACATTCTGGAATTTCAAATTATTAAAAGAATAAGGAACAAGATACAATTTTAATAGCACGAATCGGAGTTGTAATGAAGAAGTTATGATCAAAATAAGAATGCTTTATATAGGCTTCAAATAAGTTCCGAAAATTTAAGAAACTTTTCCGAAATCAAATTGGATTAGGACTTAAACCCGGATCCTTCCTTGAAACATATTTTAAGCACTTACTTGTTTCCCAAGATGAATTTTCAGATCAATTCTCCCACTCCCAATTGGATTCGACTTCCTTTTCCTTTTCCTTTTCCGATTAGGATTTTGTTTTCTTTTCCTTTTTAAAATCGGATTTCCTTTTTCTTTTCTTTATTTTTCGGCCCCGAATCAGAATTTTACACTCTATATAACACTCACTATTAGAATATTATTCCCAAAATAAATTTTGACCGTGTGCAATTTCTAAATTTTCAAAAATTGTAAAACAGCCCTCAAACTTTTGTAACTTACAAAAAGCCCCAAATTTCCAATTTCCAAACCCCAATTCTGATTTTGAAATCCCAAAATCTGATACCCTTTGTTTTTTTAATCTTTGGTACAAAAATTGCCTATATAAAACTTGGAATAAGAAATCCGTTACAACTTCCTCTCGATTCAAATGAACTTCGAGGTATTCAAGATCGTAAGGATCAAGAATATGACACTATATATATGGAAAACGACCCAAGACTCTTTTTTTAAATAAGGTGTGATCAAGAATTCAAGAACAATTCACAATCACGGAATCAAAGAACGATAAAGAAACAAATAGGATTATGAGCATGCAATAATTCTTCAGAAGAGTTGACAAAAAATATCGCAAATGCACAAACTGTATAAGCTACCTAAAAACTATGAAACTGACTGGGAGGTGAATGCGGATAATACTTGTTAATGCTTAGACCCTTTGACGTCCTCTGGACTCGATTGAAGAAGGTGAAGGCGGATAGTAATACCGAAGTATTCTAACTCTCGGACCCTTCAACGACCTTCGACTCTAGATTCAATCCTCCTGCTAAGAAAGATCAAACAAACACAGTTAAAATATGACACAAAAGAGTTTATATAACTATTTTTTTGAAAATAAAATAATGCAAGAACTCGAAACCCCTGATGATTCTTGGCCGCAGGTTCTTTTACTTTGCTCTGATACCAACTGATATGAATCTCCTTGCGAAGACTCTAGATTGCGGAATTTTAGATCTTTAACTAAACGAGGGATTTTGAAAACCCTAGTATGGCCGCATAATTGATCAAAACTAACCCTCGGGATTATGAACAATTCGAGATTTATGAAGCTAACAAGCCCCCAAGGTTAGTTCACAAATCGAAGGTAATGATACTTAATTAACTCGCAGGATTAAGCAACAATGAAGATAGCTCACAAGCTCAGAGAATGATCTCAAAATTCAGAATATATGATTGATAAAAAGGTGTAAAAATTCGTGGACAAGCCCCCCTATTTATAGGGTTAGTCTCGGTTATAAACCCTAAACACAACTGGAAACTGAATCGACTTATGGTAGCTTTAAGAACCTAAAACCACATCTAACTAAAATACCTAAAATAAATGAAATATTACTCGAATTATTATCCAAGTCATCTTGAAGAATATTACCTTATCTAATTTTTAAAATCTAAGTCTAATCAGAATAAAACTGAATATTCTAAACCCTAATGGATTGTATTTTTGAAATTTAGCTCTTCAAAGCCCACATGGCCGAGTTTATCAGTCCAATAACCCAAAATGAAATAAAGATCACACTACATCATTAAAAACCCAGTGGGAAAAAAGAGTATAGTGTTCTTCACGACGTCTTCAGTTAATCGACAAACTTGAATAATTAATCCAAGCCCTAGCCAATTTGGTCTTGAGTTGTTCATCATGAAGTTGATTAATCAAAGAATTCCATGCATCATCTCTAAGATTAGTTGTTGACCTTGTCATTGGTCCAGCCATGTCACTTAGATGATCCCGAACATAACCCTTGAATGTTTGATCTAGTCGTGGAATGTCTTTATTTATGGTGGTAGTCGTCTTGGCATCTCCATTATTCTCTCCGTGGTCGAAAGGTTTCGCTCTCAAAGTGAGAAATGAGAAATGACAAAATAGCTTCAAGATACAATGGGCCTTTGACTGAAACCCAACTTCAATTATTCAACTTAAGCCCTTAGTGTATCACTTGTGCTAGTTTAAGCTGTTTAAAGTGACGATTTATGTCTTGTAGTGTACTACTTCTACCAAAAAACTATCATAAGCCCCTTAGAAATATAAATAAGAAAGTAATTTATATTTCTTAAATAATTATTTTTAACCTCTTTGGTCTTGGATGAAATTCCTTGCATGCTTGAATTCTTCTATCCAAAGAAGTCTTGCCATTTGTCTTGATGTGAATCTTGAATGGATGTGCCGTGTAGGATAATTGGTCTTTGATAGTCGAAGCTTATCTCCACGCACAGAAGCTTGCTTCCAATTGAAGCTCACTTGGTTTTAAAGAGCCAATGCCATGTAGACAAAATATTACTTCTATGCCACATTAATTAGTCACCCACGTGA
>JAULKL010051213.1:0-24703 GCA_032355745.1 Rubia rechingeri
GTTGGCGAAGCAGCACAGTGCGGGCGATCGCCAGCACAAGCATTTCAATCAGCAGCGCGGCGCGATTGATGTCGTAAATCTCGTCCGTCAGTTGCCGCAGAATGTCGAGGATCCCGACGCCGGCGAGAATCCACAGCCAGGGACGCAGCGGGCGGGGCACGATGGGCCGCAACACAATGAGCCACGGCGCAAAGCTCAGCATCGCCATGGCCGATACAAATGCGCGCACGCGCTCAGGATGCAGGACTGGCAGAAGCAGCAGGCCGATGATCAGGCCAGCCAGCCAGGGATGCGCAAGCGCACGCGCCGCCGCATCGAGCGTCGGGGAGTCCTTCTCGCCTGAACGTCGAAGGGATCGACGTGCGCGGCTAAGCCCGAATCCCAGCGCCGCAATCAGGAAAGCATGAATGAGCAGTCGATCTCGATGACTCTGAACATACGCCTGCAGATCGCCCGCCTGCTCGCGAAGTTTGTCCGCCGCTCGCTTCGTGTCCTCATCAAAGTTTTCGTACGCATGGCCAAGCTGCCAGATGGGAGGCTCCTGCGCCTCGAACAGGCTGGCCGCGAGATCTTTGCGATCCGCTTCGATGATTTCGTAGCTGTCGGTGATCAGTGCACGCTGATCAACGGCGCTGGCCTGCAGCGCCAGCAACTCATTGCGCCCGGTCTCGACATTCGTGATCACCGGATCGAGAGCCGCAACGATCGCGCTGATCTGATCGAGCACGGCCGCCGGCGCCTGCGCATCAACGGTCGATTCCTGTGTCTGCGTCCACAGCGTCAGATCCGATCGCAGCTCGAGCAGCAACGCCTCCAACTCGTTCGCTCGATCTGAGATGTCACGCTCGATCGAATTGATGTTGTTCTCAATGCGCCGGAAGCTCTCGCGAAGCGCATCCAGTTCGCCCAGACCATGGCGACGGTTCAGCACGCGCCCCGTGGCGTCCTGCTGCTCGGCGATTGCGTTGCGCGTCTCTTCGAGCGATTCGACGAGGCTCGTATACAGCTCGTGCGTCTCGAGACTCTTCTGAATCTCTTCAAGGCGCGATCGCTCGGCTTCCGCCCGCGAGAGCACGTCAGCGAGCGGGATCGTCTGAGGCGCATCGATCGCCTCTTCAGGCGCGGCCGTGTCCTTCCCGGTCTCCGCCGCCGCCTCCGTCGTCGCCGGCTTCGCGGCCTGATCGGCGCCGCCATCCTGTGCCGCAGCGATTCCACCGACACATGCGGCGATCAGCCACAGCGAGACCGTCCATCGAACCCATCGGGAGCAAGACGCCACGCGCAGAAGCCTTTCTCAAACGCGAAACGCCGCTCGAAGCGCAACCTGCGCGTTCGTCACGGCGTTTCGTCTTGATCTCTGGCTTCTATATCGGCGCAGGACGACTATTCGTCGATAGTTCCGCGCCTTGCGGCTCGCACGATCAGGCGGCGGGCGTGCCCAGCGCGTTCTCCAGCGCCTTGGCAAGTTCGTCCTTGGAACGCAGGCCGACGAATCGACCAATCTCCTCGCCGCCCGAGACGAGGATCAACGTCGGAATCGACGACACCCCGTATCGCTGGGCGATCGCCGGATGAGCGTCCACATCCAGCTTGCCGACAACGGCGCGGCCTGCGAAATCACTCGCCAGCTCGTCAATCGTCGGACCCAATGCCCGACAGGGCGGGCACCATTCGGCCCAGAAATCGACCAGAGCGGGCCGACCGGCGCCAAGCGCCTCCTGCTGGAAGTTGGATTCCGTGAACTCAACCGTGTCCTTGCCTGCCATGGCTGTGCTCCTTTCAGGCTCGTCGTCTCTGCGGCCCCGAAATCGTCCGGGGCGAGTAAGCGAACGCCCGGGGCCGGCGGTTTATTCCCGCGTTCCCGATGCGTGAGAGCCGATCATCGCATCGGCATGTCCTCATCGATGATCCACTCGAAGGCCTGCTCGCCGCCCCCCTCTTCATGACGCTCGTCATGATTGATCATCCGCGCACACGTGTTCCATCGCAGGATCGCATCATCATTGCCGTCCGGGCTGAGCTTCTGCGCTTCGTCATAAAGGTCCATCGCCTCACGCAGCAGCGCATACGTGCGGGCGCCCGTCTTCTTCAGATGTATCAGTCCCTTGGCCTGACGCTCCATGATCACGCCGTGGTAATACACGCGCTTGTAAGGATCATTGATCGCACTGAGAAAATCGATCGCGTCGCGCGCTCTTGATGTCGCCCCCCGCGCCACCTGATCGGAGATCGCCAGCAGCAGCAGCGTCTTCGCCTTCTCGTTGCCTTCATCAATCGCCAGCACATCGCGACAGATGCTCTCCGCCTCGCGTGGCTCGTTCAGCAGCCGATAGCGCTCCGCCTTCGAAATGGCGCGATCAACGCCTGCCGCGGAAATGGGACGAACTGCAATCTTCTCTTGCGCCATGGCCTTGCTCCCGATCGCTCGCGCATCCGCGCGACTGACGGCTACTGCTTCTTCTTCGGCCGAAAGATCCGAAACAGCTTGGTCACCGGATCAAAAAACTCGTCGACCACACGCTCCTTCAGCGGAATGATCGCATTGTCCGTGATCGTGATGCTCTCCGGACACACCTTCGTGCAGCACTTCGTGATGTTGCAGAAACCAATCCCCTGCTCTTTCTTCAGATCGCCAATGCGATCCTCCGTGTCGAGCGGATGCATCTCCAGCGCCGCCGAATACACGAAATGCCGCGGCCCGACGAACTCTTCATGCAGATGATGCTCACGAATCACATGGCACACGTCCTGACACAGGAAGCACTCGATGCACTTGCGAAACTCCTGCACGCGATCGACATCTTCCTGCATCATCGTCCATGATCCATCCGCATTGTCCGGCTTTCGAGGCTTGAACTTGCGGATCTTCTTCTTGGCGCGATAGTTGGCCGACACATCCGTCACCAGATCCCGCGTGTGCGGAAATGACTGCATCGGCTCCACACTGATCGGCTCGCTCGTATCCAGTGAATCCAGGCGCGTCATGCACATCAGCCGCGGCTTGCCGTTGATCTCAGCAGAGCATGAGCCGCACTTGCCCGCCTTGCAGTTCCATCGCACGGCAAGATCGGGCGCCTGCTCGGCCTGAACGCGATGAATCACATCCAGCACGACCATGCCCGGGTCATAGGCGCAGGAATACTCCTTGAACTCGCCCTTGCCCTCTTCGCCGCGCCAGATTCGAAGCTTCACATCGCTCACAGCTGATTCTCCTCGATGATTCGCTTCAGATCGTCAGGCAGATCAGAGGTCGGTTCACGCCGCACACGCATCGAACCTCCCTCTTCCATGCTCGTGACGAGATTCAACTTGCCCCATTCATCGTCCTTTTCCGGCCGATCAATGCGGAAGTGAGCGCCGCGGCTTTCCTGCCGCTCAATCGCCGAGCGCGCAATCGCCTCAGCGACCGTCAGCAGATTTCGCAGATCAAGCGCCGTATGCCAGCCGGGATTGAACTCTCGATTGCCCTCCACCGAGCACTTGGCCGCTCGATGTTTTAGAGCGCCGATCTCCTCGATCGCCTCGGCCATTTCGCTCTCAGTGCGCACGATGCCGACCTTGTCCTGCATCAGCATCTGCAGATCGCGCTGCACCTGATATGGATTCTCATTGCCCTGCACGCGTTCAAAGGGCTCCAGCGCATCCTTGATGGCCGCGTCCACTTCGCCATCGATCGAGCCCGGGCGCTCGTTGTCCTTGGCAAACTGCGCCGCATGCTCACCGGCGCGCTTGCCGAAGACGACAAGATCGCTCAGCGAGTTGCCGCCGAGACGATTGGCGCCATGCAGTCCGCCGGCGCATTCGCCCGCGGCAAAGAGACCCGGCACAGTCGACATCTGCGTGTCGCCATCGACCGCCACGCCGCCCATGACATAGTGCGTCGTCGGTCCGACCTCCATCGCCTCCTTGGTGATGTCGATGCCCGCCAGCTCCTTGAACTGGTGATACATGCTGGGCAGCTTGCGCTTGATGTGCTCTTCAGAATCAGGCAGCTTCTCATGCAGCCACGCGATATCCAGGAAGACGCCGCCATGAGGCGAGCCGCGTCCCTCACGCACTTCACGCACGATGCAGCGCGCCACGTGATCGCGCGTCAAGAGCTCCGGCGGCCGACGCGCCTCCTTGTCGCCCCGCACATATCGCCAGCCCTCTTCCTCATTGTCAGCCGTCTGATGCTTATAGAGATCGGGAATGTCATCAAACATGAAGCGCTTGCCTTCGCTGTTGCGAAGCACGCCTCCCTCGCCGCGCACGCCTTCGGTCACAAGAATGCCCGCCACCGACAGCGGCCACACCATGCCCGTCGGATGAAACTGCACGAACTCCATATCGCGCAGATCGGCGCCGGCGCGATACGCAAGCGCATGCCCGTCGCCCGTGTACTCCCAGCTGTTGCTCGTGATGCGGAAGGCCTTGCCGATGCCACCCGTCGCCATGATCAGTGCGCCGCAGCGAAACGCCTGGAAGCGCCCATGCTCCCGGTCATACGCGACGCAGCCGCACACGCGCCCATCCTGCGTCAGCAGTGAGACGACGGTCATCTCCATATGCACATCGACAGCCTGATGGATCGTGTGATCCTGCAGCGTGCGAATCAGCTCCAGCCCGGTGCGATCGCCGACGTGCGCCAGGCGCGGATATTTATGCCCGCCGAAGTTGCGCTGCAGGATGCGCCCGGCCTTCGTGCGATCGAAGACGGCGCCCCACGCCTCCAGCTCGCGCACGCGCTCAGGCGCCTCCTTGGCATGATTCTGCGCCATGCGCCAGTTGTTCAGATACTGGCCGCCGCGCATCGTGTCGGCGAAGTGCGTCTCCCAGTCGTCGCGATCGTCGACATTGCCCATCGCGGCCGCCATGCCGCCCTCGGCCATGACTGTGTGCGCCTTGCCCAGCAGCGACTTGCAGACCAGCGCGACTTTCGCGCCCTGCACCGAAGCCTCAATCGCAGCGCGAAGTCCGGCGCCGCCCGCGCCGACAACCACCACATCCGTCTCATGCACGGGAATGTCGGCCATCAGATGATCCTCCAATCCGTGATGTAGCCCATCGAGCACATGCGGACGTAGAAGTCAGTGAAGCCGACCCAGAAGAGGCTGAACCACGCGAATCGCATATGTCTCCTGTTCAGGCATGAGACGCACTTATAAGGAACGCCGCCGCCGGCGCTCTGGGAGACACAATCCTTCCGCCCGCCGATCAGATGGCGAAGCGAATGGCAGCCAAGCGTGTAGCCGCCGAGCAGAATGACATTCATGGCGAGCACCAGCGTGCCGACGCCAATGCCGAACTGCTTTTCACCATCGGGCGAAGTGAACCACATGCCGTGATACACGTCGATCGAAAGAAAGACGAGAAACACGAGCGCCAGATACAGGAAGTAGCGATGAATGTTCTGAAGGATCAGCGGAAAGCTCCGCTCGCCTCGATACCCCTTCAGCGGCTTGCCCACCGTGCAGTTCAGCGGCGATGCCCAGAACGATTTGTAATACGCGCCGCGATAGTAGTAGCACGTCAACCGGAAGCCGGCGGGCGCCCACAGGATCAGAAATGCCGGCGAATAAGGCAGCCAGGATGGCCACCACAATGGCCAAGGGCCGAACCACGCATGAGGCGAGTCGCCGAAGACCTCCGGCGAATAGAACGGCGAGAGGTACCCCTGCCATTCGTAATGTGCGCCCTGAAACGCCGCCCACGTCGAATAGATGATGAAAGCGCCGAGACCAATCGCCACCGCCAGCGGCTGAAGCCACCAGCGATCCGTGCGTCGAGTCTCTCCAAACCGCCGCTGCGGCAACGCGATCCGCGTCTCAAGTTGAGCCATGCACACCTCAGGGCTTCAGTTATCTCAGCGCCCCTGAAGCTCACGACGTGAGCCGGGGCGCTTGCGGACGGCGCCGATGGGCACGACGCCGCAGACGGGCGGGCAGGATAGCAGCGCGATCCCGCGCTCGCGAAGTAGAATCCTCTGAAGAAATCACTTGACCTGACGCCATGGTCGCGCGTTGATTCGACGCAGCCGATGCGAATCGAGCGCATGCGCCGCCTGAAACCGCGCCGTCGCGCGTCCGGTCTAAGTATGCGATCCATTGCGCTGAGGCAGTCAAGAGAAGGACGTGTCCATTGAAGAGCCATCTATCCTGGATTCGAGGGCTTCAAGGTATCGGCGTCGCATGTGCAATCGCTTTGGCGTCGGCTCCCGCGCTCGCCGGCGAGGACGAGAATCTGCCGACCATCACCGAACCCATGGCACAGATGCTCGCCGGGCAATGCTATGGACTGCTCGACAACGATCCTTCGCCCAATCGCGTCTACTCCGCCCTTCGCTCGCTATCTCAGTTGTGCGGGCGCGTCACGCCTGAGATCGCGCAGCCGATTCGTGAAAAGTCGCTTTCGTATGCCGCCAGGGGAAGCGCCGATTCCGATCGCGTGCGGCGACTGCTCACCGGCGGCTTTCTGCCCACCTTCGAAGGCCTGACGACCGAACAGGCGATCGCAGAGCTCAAGACGTATGACGAGACGCTCGACGCCATCCTTCAGGACGCCAAGAAGGATCAACTGCGCGCCGATCTGCTCTACGCCAAGGCGCGCCCGCGCATCGAAATGAATCAGACGCGCGATGTCGCATGGCTCGATGACGCACAACGCACAATCGCAATCAACGCCATGAAGGAAGTGGCGTCGACATACGGCGAGATCGAGTCGCCGCAGAAACCGGAACGCGCCACATACGCCGAACTGGCGAAGAAGGCCATCCACGAGCTTGAGACACTCCGATTCCGAGGCGAGCCGCTGGATCTGCGCGGCGTCGATCTCGATGGTCAGGAACGCAGCCTCAAGCGCGAGCGCGGCAAGATCGTCGTCCTCACCTTCTGGTCCACGTTCTGTGCTCCCTGCCTGGCCTCCGTTCCACATGAGAAGGCCATGATCCAGAGATTCGAGCCGGATCCCTTCGTCTTCATCGGCGTGAATACGGATGCGCAGAAATCCAACGCCCGCACCGTCGCCCGCCAGCGATCCATGCCCTGGATCAATATCTGGGATCCGCCGGGACAGCGCGAGGACTCATTCGCCAACTATCTGGATGTCGTCACGCTTCCCAGCGTCTTCGTGCTCGACGCCCAGGGCCGCCTGCGCTACAAGTTCAAGCAGACGACCTACCGTGAGTCATTCACAACTGACGACGTGCGCACGGCCGTCGAGGCGCTCCTGCAAGAGATGCGCGAAGGATCCGAAGGAGAAGCATGATCCGCAATCGACCAACCGTTCCCTTTTTCTGTCTTCTCGGCTTGTGCGCGGCGATCCCGATCGGGTGCCGCAGTATCGGCCAGTCGCCCAGTGCTCGCCATCCCGATCGTCAGGGCGCTTTCTTCATCAGCGAAGAGGGCGCCGGATACGACGGCGCCGAGGGCGTCCATGATCCGAATGCCGGACAGGCGCTGCCCGAAGAGCAGGCCATCGCCGAAGACATGGCGTTCCAGGCGCAAGCTGAAGACACCGATGACGCCTACACACAGCGCATGTTCGAGTCGCAGGAGCTGTCAGACGCTGACATCGAGCGCTACTCCATCGCCGGAATCGCGCTGATCGAGGCGATCAACAATGAAGATGAAGAAGCGCTTGAAGCGCTCTTCGATCCGATGTTCTGGCGCGAGACGGATGCGTCCAATCGTAATTTGTGGCGCGGGATGCTCGCCGAACAGGTTGACGCCGCCGGGCTGATTGCAGAGGCCTATGAACCTCGCCGCAAGCCGACGCGCGCCGGCGACATGACCATCGGCGTCGATCCGGATGGCGCAGGCATGCCTGTAACCTTTGAAGATGGCGATCTGCAGGGCGTGCTGACATTACGCCTCAATGACGCGGACAAGATCGTGAACGCTTCGGCGTACTTCATCCGAGCCAGCACACGCGGCTCCATCGTGCGCGGCCAGACGCCGATCTGGATCATGGACGACGACTGAACCGTCGCCGAAGCATCACTCCTGTGCTGCTGGTTCGGCTCGCTCGACCTGAAGCACTTCCATCTCGCGCTTTTCTTCCGTGATCACGAGGCCGAGCTTCTCCGCCAGTCGCGCTTTGAAGCCCTTTGGATCATCGTCGTCCATGCTCACCCAGGAGATGGTGAAGTCGTAGATTTCGCCGTCGCCCGTTTCGTCGATCACATGCACGCCGTATTCCTGCGCCATGCGATACGCGAGATAATTCATGGGCGTCTTCTTCGAGCGAAGATGACGATCACTGATCTCAAAGACCCAGTCGCCTCCATCAGCCGCCGGTCGAAGCTCCGGACCCGGTCCGCTGGGCAGACTCATCGTCCACACATCAATCTCGCGCGTTTCCTTTGTGGCTTCCAATGGGAAGGAGCGCTCCAGCATCGTGCGCAGCATGTCGCGCGCCGTGTGCTCCTGGCCCTGCGGCGGGATCACCTTGCCGTCGTATTTCGCATCAAGAATCAGTGAATCAGAGAAGATCAGCGAAGGCGCGACGCCAAACGCCTGAAACAGCATGTCGCGAAGCGGCGTCGCCCAGAATCGCAAACCCCCCACTCGACTGAATCGCGTCTGGTTGTTCTGAGGCGCCGAGCGCATCACAAGCTCGTAAATCGATAGCTGTGTCGGAAGCTCCTGATCCAGCAGGCCCTCCGCGGCAGGAGGCTGCTCGACTGCAGGCGCTCCGCCCGCCATCACCTCGCGCACCACTTCCGGAGTGACGTTCAAAGGATGCGTGACCGCGGCAACCGAGCCCTCTTTGTTCACCACGACCGACATCGGCACGCCCATCACCAGATAGTCGAACGTGATGGATTGATCCGTCCCATCCAGACCGATCCAGATGCTCTTGTCCAGCTCATGCTCCGTGCGCAGAAACTCCTCGACATCAGCGCGCGGGAAGTTCACGACCGAGATGATCTGCACCGGCTCATCCGACAACTCTTCGGCCAGGTTGTTCAGGTGCGGCATCACCGTCGGGCAACTCGGACAGTTGATCGACCAGAAGACCAGCACCACCGTCTTGCCCGGAAGATTGGCGAGCTTCACGTCGTCGACATCAGCCGGCCCGCGCACCATCTCGTCGAAGGTGAGTTCCGGCGCCTCGGCGCCGACCCAGTAGCCCCCCAGCGCCGTGCCGCCGCTCAGGATCAAACCGATCAGCGCGGCGGCCAGAAGTGCGAAAACGAATGATGGGCGACTTCGAAACATGAAGCGATCTCTCTCACAGTGTTCGGTTGGACAAAAGGCGCGCAGGCCGCTGATTGTAAACCTCGGCCGGATAGTCGGTTGCCTTCGAAATCACTCGCCGCAGACCACGTGCGGCAATAAGAAAGGGTCCGGACGCATTCTCACCGATAGTGCGTTTCGTATTAAAGTGATGGACGGCGGCGACAAGGCCGCTCGCAAGGGCCATATAAAGACCTGTTAGATAAGGACTTAGGGCGATCAGGCGGCTGCGTGGCGTGTGTGCGTGGTCGGCACGGCGGCGCCACCGACGGGAAGGCGAATGCAGAATCGCGATCCCTCGCCCTCGTGGCTTTCGAGTTCAATCGTTCCGCCCGCGGCATCCACCAGCTGCCGGCAGATCGCCAGGCCCAGGCCGACGCCCGCCGACTGCGCATCCTCCCCACTCCCCGCGTTCGAAGAGCGCGTCGTGGTGAGAGGCTCGAACGCCTGGCGAGCAAGCTCGGGCGACATGCCGCTGCCGCTGTCGGTGATGCGAATCTCGACACACTCCTGATCACCGACGTTGGAGGTGTTCCACGTGGAACATGTGGCTTCGATTCGAAGGCGGCCGCCGCCAAGCGGACGCATGGCGTCGATCGCGTTCAGCATCAGATTCATGAAGACCTGCTGCAGGGCCACCGGCTGGATGCCCGCCTGAAGCCCATCCGGTGCGACGACAACCAGCTCGACGCCATCCTTCGCCGGGTTTCGAACCAGGCATTCGACGGCGTCCTCCACGCACTCATGTACGTTCGCTGAGAAGGACTCCTCGTCATCCCGCAGGAATCCAAGGATCGCACAGGTGATGTGTGAAGCCTTCTGCGCCCCTGCCGCGGCCTTGCGAAGCGCCTTCTGCTGCAGGGCCTCATCCTCGGGCGATGCCAGCGCGAGCTCGGCATAGCTCATGACAGGCGTCAGCAGGTTGTTCAGTTCGTGGGCGATGGAGCCAACCAGTGTGCCCAGCGTGGCGAGGCGCTGTGAACGCTCGAGATCCTGCTCGAGTCGCTGGGCCTGGAGGGATAGCGCATCCAGTTGCTCAAGCAACTGCTCCGGGTCGGGCAGGCTGGATCCATCCGAAATCATGTCTGAAACATTGGCCCCTGGCTGAGACTCCGGGGGCACTATCGACCTGATTCGGGAGCGGCCTGAGCCCTATTCGCTGCTGCTTGCCCAGCAGGAGTCGTTGGGGCCGCCCAGGTCGACGCCGCCGAGAAGCCATGCCTTTGCGATGGCAGGTCGAATGTCCAGGTCCACCAGCGAGGCGGAGTCTGCCCAGTGGAACTCAATCTGGGGCTCGACGCTTTCCACGGCAGGGGGCTCGTCGCCCCCCTTGTCCGGATGTTCCACGTGGAACACCACATTCAGCTCGTGATGCTTTCGCTTACGAGTCTCAAAGCGAACCTCGTGCGCGTGCAGGAATCTTCCCACCCCGACCTTCAGGCCTGTCTCCTCAAGGAACTCCCGGGCAAGCGCTTCTTCCGCTTCCTCGCCGAACTCGATGTGTCCGCCGGGCAGATAGGAGTCTCCATCCTTCTTCGAGCGGCAACGAAGAATCCGTCCGTGATGCGCCATCACGCCACGCGCGATGAATTCGATGGGGGGGTGATCGCCTTCCTGGCTCATAACGGCTCCGGTCCTGTTGTAGTGATTCGTGCCGGTGCGTAGGCTATCGACATTCACGGATGAAGGAGTGTGCCGATGGCGAAGACCGCCAAGCCCAAAAGACTCGGAAAAGGCCTCAGCGGCCTGATCAATCAGCCTGTCTCCGTTGCCGCCGCGCCGCCCGCGCCGGCGACCACAGCGGATGACGCCGCCAATTCTTTCCACAATGTGGACAGTGTGTTCAAACACCTGCCTGTCGGCTCAATCGCTCCGAATCGCCATCAGCCGCGTCAGCAGATCACACAGGAAGGTCTGCGGCCCCTGGTCGACTCCATCCGTCAATCCGGCCTCATGCAGCCTGTCGTCGTGCGAGCCGCCGAATCTGGGGCAAACGCCCCGGAGATCCGGTGGGAACTGATCGCCGGCGAGCGGCGCTGGCGGGCGGCCCGTGAAGCGGGTCTGGATGCGATTCCTGCGATTGTCATGGAGGTCGGCGAGCGCGAAGCCGCGGAGTTGGCCATCGTTGAGAATCTGCAGCGCGAAGATCTCAACGTCATGGATCGCGCCGATGCACTTCGCAATCTTCAGGATTCCTTCGCGTTGACGCACGGCCAGATCGCCGAGCGCGTCGCGCTGAATCGCTCCAGCGTCGCCAATCTCATCCGCCTGACTGATCTTGAAGATCCGATTCGACAATTGCTCGCCGCCGGTGAACTCACGGCCGGCCATGGAAAAGCGCTTCTGGCGCTCGATGACGCTGATGCGCGCATCAAAGCGGCGCAGCGGGCGGCTTCATCCGGCTGGTCCGTTCGCAAGCTTGAGTCTTACGTGTCTCAACCTGCCGGGGGATCGGCAGGGGGGGCGCACGTGGCGCAAACGCAGGTGTCACAGGAGGATGCGGCTCGAGATCTGAATCGAAAGGAGCTCGAGCGCCGTGTCAGCGAGGCTCTTGGAACGCGCGTTTCAATCAAAACACGCGCTGATGGCCGAAAAGGTCACATCAAGGTCGAGTTTTATGACCTTGATCATTTTGATGACCTTTTATCGCGACTTGGTGTGACGGAGGAGTAGGGCGGTCATTCATGTCTTTCGCCCTCGACCGAGAGAACAAAACAAGGCATAGTCTTCCCTGGGCAGATCGGAGCAGTCCGCACTCGCTCGCGCCACGAATGCGCGCCGCAATGTTGAGCCTGCGACATCCCTGGCGGGGCATGTCCAGCGGACTGATCGGCCGCGTGAGGATGAATGGGTTGTGAGCGGACGCTCCCCGGGTGAAGAGCCCCGGATGCGCAACAAGGACGAAGGGCGCATGGTGGACGACAAGGGACTGTCTGGAGTCTCGACGGACGCGCTCGAAAATGAGCTGCGCCGTCGGATGCGCCAGCTCGAAACGCTCGAGCAGAAGCGCGATCGTCTCCTCAGTCAGCTGCGCGAAGTCGAAGGGGAGATCGAAGTGCTCGCCGGAAGCACGGAGCTGGGCGCATTGCAGTCGAAGCTTCGCCGCCGCACGCGACGACGTCCGTTCAATGAGATGAGTCTCGAAGACGCTCTGCACAAGGCGCTGACCGGTCGGACGATGACAGTCACGCAGGTCGCCGAAGCTGTGCTGCTGGCGGGGTATAAGACAAGCGCCGAAAACTTCCGCACGATCGTCAATCAGACGCTCATCAACAGCGAGAAGTTCAAGCGCGTGTCGCGCGGCCGCTACACGGCAAGCGACTAGCGCCGTGCCTCAAGGCCGTCTCCCGCCGTCGCAAGTTCGCCGCGCTCCATTTCCTTGTGCAATCTGCTGAACATATGGGCCGCGACGACATTAACCAGCGCAAAGACGCCGAAGACCCACCCGCCGATGCCGCCCCATGCGTAGTGATCACCATTCAGGTTGAATCTCCATCCGGAATAGAGCAGCACGCCGATGAATGGCGCGATGGCGCCGCGCACACCAGTCAGCGTGACATGAATGCCCGTGTAGACACTCGCCAGATGCGCCGGCGCAAAGTCATGATGCCCGATCGCCCATGCAAGTCGGCCGCCGCCGAATCCGACGCCGATCACGCCGCGCGAAAGATAGAGCAGGGGGATGGCGGCAAGCATGATGCCCGCCGATCCCAGCAGCAGGGCAAGGCACGTGATCGCGTTGGCGAAGAAGAAGACCCACGTGTGATAGACACGAAAGTGCACGATGTGCACGCGATCAAGCAGGCGCGACCAGAGCGGTATGGAGATGATGGGCATGAGAATGGGCACAACATGCGTCAGCGCAATCGCATCGCTGTAATCCATCATCTCGGCGACGGCTGAGACGAATGGCGCCGTGCCCGCCAGCTGCGCCATGCCAAGCACCATCTGCGCTGTCATGAATCTTCGATACGCCGCATCATCGCGCAGGACGCTGAACATCTGACGCGCGCCGATACGTGAGGCGTCTGAGCCCGGTCGGCGTTCATCAGCGAGGATCATTGAACGCGCCCGCCATCGCACATGGGCGAAACACCAGACGCCGATGAGACCGAGGATCGCCGCTGCCAGATAAAGCGGCCGAAACACCCACGGCGCATCTTCGGCGTAGATATCCATGACGCGCGCGATCGCCAGTCCCGCCAGGCCGGAGACAAGCGAAAGCACAATCGTCAGGCGCCCGGTGACATGTGCCCGGGCTCGTCTGGCATAGTTCGCTCGCCAGAGTTCCGATCGCGCGTTGTACAGCCCGGCCAGTGCGCAGCGGGCGGCGATCGCCAGGACGACAAGCGCGATCAGACCGAATGCGTTCAGCGGCGCCGCGGCGATCAGGGCGACACACGTCATCCAGAGAAGCTGGGTGACGACGACCGCCTTGACGCGATCGCGCCCGCGCAGCGCCCGGATCCAGAAGAAACCGGTGATATTCGCCATGGCCGGCGCCGCCGACAGGGCTGCGATGACGGTGTCCGGCGCATCAAAGGTCTTCTTGGCGATCACGCCGATCACGCCGCCTTCGACACAGGCAAGGGCGAACGGAGTGAAGCAGGCGCTGGTCAGCTCCCACCGATAATTGGCGCGGCTCATGCGAGGCATCGCGCTGGGGCCGAATGACTGCAGAAAGCTGAGAAGGGCTCGGTGGGGGGCTGCGCTCATGAAGAAGCCGCAGCATAGGCGCCTTTCCACATCCGCGGCCCGGGCGCGCAGCGACACCGCGCGAGGGCGGACATCATGTTTTCAGAGGAGATCGCCGGTGCGATCAGTGCGGCATTGTCTGCACCGTCAGGCGCGACGGGCGATCAACCAGGAACAGGCGACCGAGATCGTTGGAAAGCGAACGGGCGTTCGTGTCCATGGACACGACCATGCTGTTCGTGATCTCGTAGTTCATGTCACCCAGATTGTGGACACCGGGCGAGGGGTTGGTCGGAGCGCAGCCGACGGCGCCTGCGGCCAGCGCAAGGCTGCCAACAAGCGAGAGCGAGCGAATGGAAATCACGGATCGACGATTGCGCATGAAACTGAACCCCTTCTGTCGGCGCTCTTCTGGACACCGAGGCGGGACCACAATTAGCCGCCTCCGGCGAAGGCGTCAATCCAGCCGCACGTGGATCATCGAGTCGACGCCCTGCAAGCCAAATCCGCCTTGTCTGAGAAAGAACACCCATTTGTTCGATTCTTGATCGACGACGGTTCCGACGCCGACTAATTTGAATGAAAAGGTCCGGAGCGTCCCGTGGAGTACGGGCCGTTACAATGCTCGAACCTTACAAGTCAACCCCTGGGGAGCCAGTACGGCTCGGACGAAGGTCATGCCTCCACAGAGTGGAAGGCCGGGATCCGGGAGATGGCGCCCACCTAATGGCAGGGGTTCGAGCATCGTCGGCTCCCCACGGCCTGCGTAACGGGCCTTTTTTCATGCGCCGACTGATCCAGTTCCGCCCTCCGGCGCGCCGATTGAGTCATACGCCCCGTCATGTCGAGCCGCGATCGCAGCGGTCTTTGACGTCGCCCCGGCGATCATGGCGGGATAGGATCGATCTCGCATGCCCACGAGCCGCACACATGCACCGAAGAAGACGTCCCCGGAGGGATTCCATCCCTCTTCGGATCTGATCGAACGGCTCACGGCCTCCATTCGCACTGATGAACGCATCCGCCACCTGGGGGATGTGCCCCTGCCTGATCCGGTGCAGATCGGCGAGTTCGTCGAGCTGTGCCGCGAGCTGGTCTTTCCCGGTTTCTTCGGTCGGCGCGGCCTCAGCGAGGGGATGCTGGATTCCTACGTCGCCAGCCTGATTTCGCGCATCGGCGCCCACATGACCGATCAGGCGCGCAGCGCCCTGCGCTACGTCAAGCACATTGAATCGCATCTGGCTGAGACGGCCGAATGCCGCGAGTGCGACGAGCTTGCCCGGCAGTTTGCATACGACTTCGTCGAAAAGCTTCCCGAGCTTCGCGCGGCGCTCTCACTTGATGTGCAGGCGGCTTATGACGGCGATCCCGCGGCCGATCACACGGATGAAGTGATCCTCTCATACCCGGGCATCGACGCAGTCTTCTCATATCGGCTGGCCAATACGCTGTATCGAATGGAGACGCCGCTGCTGCCGCGCATCATCGGCGAGCAGGCGCACGGGCGGACGGGGATCGACATCCATCCCGGCGCGACGATCGGTTCGAGCTTCTTCGTTGATCACGGCGCCGGCGTCGTCATCGGCGAGACAACGGAGATCGGGGCCAATGTCAAGATCTATCAGGGCGTGACGCTGGGCGCCAAGAGCTTTCCGAAGGATGAGCGCGGCCGCCTGATCCGCGGCGCCAAACGTCATCCGACGATCGGCGATCGCGTGACCATTTACGCCGGCGCTGTCATTCTTGGCGGCGACACGATCGTAGGAGAAGACTGCATCATCTCCGGCGGCGTGTTCGTGCAGGACTCCGTGCCTCCCGGTCACATTGTCAGGCAGAAGAAGCCCGAACTTGTGATGCGCACGAATCGCGAGGCGATGGAAGGACGCGCTGAGGCGTAATTCTTTCGGACGCCCCGTTCTCGGGCTCGATCCGCGCCGGCATGTTTTCTTCGCTTCTCGGACGAAATTCCAACAGGCATGGCAAACAGCGCCGCTTGTGACGCGCCGCGACGCCTGCTTGCAGCGCTGTGCCGCCGCAGGATCTCTTGCCTGCCCCGAATGAATTCGATGATCAGGTTGTGACGGCGTCTTCGGGCGCCGGGGCACGTGACTCGCCAGGGGACCAGGTCGACAGGAAGGACCTGTATGTTCAGGCTGGCCGATAACAGAATGAAGTCGGCGCGATCGGCGCACAGAGCCTTCACATTGCTGGAGGCGCTCGTCGCCAGCGCGGTGCTTGCAGTGGTGGTGCTCGCCGTCGGCGCCGCCGTGTCGACGGGACGCCAGGTGTCGCTGGAGGGCCAGAAGCTGGTTCTCGGCGCGATGGCGGCTGACGATCTGCTCGCCGAACTCTCGACGCAGCCGTATGAGACGCTGCTCGGATACGACGGCATGGAGCAGGCCGAGGGCGAGATGGCGACGCTCGATGGCGAAACGTATCCAGGCGCGTACTGGCTGATCGGACGCAGCGTCACCGCTGAAGAAGAAGTGGTTGCGCTTGAAGATGTCAGCGTCAATGTGCAGGGCGTGATGCTCACTGTGACATCCTTTGATGAGCATCGTGTGCTTGCGACATTGTCGATGTTCGTTCCGGAGCCGGGGGCATGAGGCGCGCATTTACGACAATCGAGCTGCTGATTGCGATCGCGATCACTGCGCTCGTCGGCATGGGCATTGCGTCGATGCTGACGATGGTGGGCGATGGCGCTCGCGAGGATCGCGGCGCGCGATCGGCGCTGCTGCGCGCCCATGCGGCGCAGATTCGCCTGCGGGCGTTCATCGATGTCTCGCTCAATATCCTGTCCAGCGACGAGGATCGAGGCGTGGCGCTGTGGCTGCACGACAACAAGCCTTCAGACAACATTCATCTTTCCGAGCTGCGCATCATCTGGTGGGATGCGGACGCGGGCGAGTTGGTGCTCGAGTTCGTTGACTTCCCGGATGAGTGGTCACAGGAGATGATCGACGCCGTCGACATCCCGCTGACGCCCGGCTCGGACTACTTCGATGTGATGACGACCCAGCGCACAGCCGGCCTCACTGCGCGAGAGACGCTCATTGAGAGCGTTGACGACTTCGAGGCGACATTCAGCGGAATCTCCGCGTCAGAATCGAATCGAGCATGGATTTCCCTCGTGTTGCTTGATGACTTCGAAGTTGAGCATGAAGTGTTGCTCGCCTTTGGACTCGTCAACTACACGCCGGCGCCCGACGCCTAGAAGGAGTTGATCATGACGATGCGTTCGACCGCGGAATATGCACATCCGAGGCGATCTCGATCGGTGCGCCCACGGCGCGGCGTGGCGCTGCTGCTCGTTTTGATCAGCCTCGGGGCGGCAGGCGCGCTGACGAGCTTCTATCTCATCAGCCAGTCAAACTCCGCCGCGATCGGCGCTAACGCCGAATCCGCGTCCTCATCCGACTGGGCGGCGCGCACAGGCGCCGAGCTTGGCCTGGCCATTCTTGAGACGGAGCAGGACTGGAGATCGAAAGCGGCGACCGACGGCTGCATCGTGAAGGACAAGGTGATCGGACGAGCGCTCGTCACGATCAGTGTTCATACGCTCGATGGCGATCCGCCCGGCGACGATGATCGCGACCTCGTGCTGACATCCATCGCCGTTGTCGACGGCGTGTCCAGCATTCGTCAGTTGCTGCTTGATGTGCGCCCGAACGCCACGGCTGAAGAAAGCTTCGATGAAGAGCTCAGCGAGTTCGGCGTATATGCGATCAACGGCATTGAAGTGGACAACGAGAGTCTGATTACCGTCTGGAGCCGCAATCCCAGGAATCGCGTCAACGTGTCCGGCAATATCGGCGCCGGATTCGCGCTTGATTCGGCGTTCCGCGTGGATGACTCCTCGGCGATTCAGCGCTCGGCGCTCTTCGTCATGAACTCCGCCTCCAGCGGACTTCGAGATCTCGTTGAGCACGTGAGCTCCGGAGAGGGCGGCGTGATACCGATTGATGCGCTTCCTGTCGCGTCGGCTCTGGCGCCGTCCGCCTTTGGCGGTCTGCCCGACGTGACGCCCGAGGATATGGAGCTCAGCGTTGCGACTTCGTTGCGCGCGGACTCCGGTCGATGGAGAAGCCTTCGATGCTCTGGCGGCGCCGAAGTCGTGCTCAATGATGATGGCGCCGGGCTGTATCAGTTTGACGATCTTCAGATCGAAGATGGGGCGCTGCTGACCATTGACGGGCACGTTGAAGCGCTCGTCTCGGGCGCCTTTAAAGTGCGCGAGGGCGCCGCCGTGCAGCTTGCCAATGATGCATCCTCGCTGAAGCTGTATCTCATGGGCGATCTGCATGTGGACGGCGCCGGCATCGGTGTGGATCCTGCGATTGCAGATGGCGTTGATGTGTATGCCGCACAGGTTGAGCAGTACACAAGTCCGCTGCGCATGCGCATCTACGGCGTGTCGCCCGCATCCGGCGGCGAGGCCGAACCGACGTATGAGATCACGGATGGCGCCATCGTGCTTGCATCCATTCATGCGCCGACCGCTGACGTGATCATTTCGAATGAATCGATTCTGATTGGTCGATCGACGTCCGATCAGTTGCGCGTCACGGGATCTTCAGAGATGCATTGTGATCCCACGCTTGGAGTTTCCACCGGTCTGACGGATTTCGAAGGTCCGTTGTACACGGAGGAAGGCGAGTTCATCGAGGAGCTGCTTTGCGCGTTCGATTCGTGGGATGCTTCGCAGGGGCTCGGCGCTCTCGAAGAGGAGCTTGTGGATCTGCTCGGCGTTGATGACGCGGTGTCCGGTCTGCTCGGCCAGCTTGGCCTGAGCGGGCTCAACCCGACCGATGGCGATGAGAATGAGCTTCGGGTGACGCATCGAGTCGCGGCGCGCGTGTTGCGGCGCGAGTGGCCGATGCGCGCGTTCGCCATGGAGAGCCTGAATCGTCCCGTAAATGCGCCGGATGGATACAGCGCAGAGCCCGGTCACAACGATGACGGATCATTCTTCGATCCGGATGCCGAGAACGATTTTCAGGACATGCTCGAGGGCCACTTCACCGAACACGCGTCCGTCGGAGGCGGATGACCCAGCGTCCGGATGAACACGGCCGGCACATCGTAATCCAGATTCCCTCCCATGACAGATGAGGAACTTCGGATGACAGAACGCACGAACGCAATGAACGCATTGATTGAGGACATTCCCAGGAGAAAGGCGCGTCGCCCAAGGCGCGGCGTGGCGCTGTTGCTTGTGCTGATCAGCCTTGGCGCTGCAGGCGCGCTGACGAGCTTCTATCTCATCAGCCAGGAGAACTCCGCTGCGATCGGCACGAATGCTGAAGCCGCATCGTCGTCCGATTGGGCGGCGCGCACAGGCGCAAAGCTCGGCCTGGCTGTCCTTGAGACTGAGGCCGATTGGCGCAGCGTCGCATCTTCGGACGGGCTGATCATCGATGGCGCCACCATCGGCGATGCGGATGTCTCCGTCACCGTCACGAACATCGATGGCGAGCCGCCATCGGATGATGACACGGACCTGGTCGTGACAGCGATCGCCGTGGTCGATGGTCTGACGAGCATGCGCCAGATGGTTGTCAACGTGAAGCCGGCCGCCAATGTCGAAGAGAGCCTCGATGAGGAGCTCGGTGAGTTCGGCATTTATGCGCGGGATGGCATCGAGGTCAGTGACGACAGCTTGATCACCGCTTGGCACAAGAGCCCAGGCGGCCCTTTCAACAAGTCCGCCAATCTGGGTGCGGGCTTCGCGCTCGAGTCCGCATTTGATGTCGACGAGACGTCGGCAATTCAGCGCGCTGCGCTCTACGTGATGAATAGCGCCAACAGTGGTCTGAAAGACATGGTTCGCGATCCGATGTTCGATGGCGGCGCCGGCGCTGGCGCCGACTGCGCTGCGCGATCTGGCAGTCGTGATGCCGGCGGATATCGATCTCAATGTGGTTGTTTCCATGCCAGCGAATGCCGGCGCATGGCAGGACCTGCGCCTGCGCGACGGCGGCGAAGCCGTGCTCAGTGACGCGACGACGGGGCTGTATCGCTTCGACGAGATGCGCATCGAGGGCGGCGGCACGCTGCTGATTGATGGCGATGTCGAATTGCTCATCACGGTGCGGCTTGAGATTCGCGATGGCGGCGCCATCGTGCTGGCCGACGATGCATCCTCATTGACGCTGTACCTCATGGATGAGCTTGCCATGGATGGGGGCGCCATCGGCGTCGATGCCGCTGTCGCCGCGGAATCCGAAAAGAAGATCGCCATGATCACGAAGTACTCGGATCCGCGGCGCGTGCGCGTGTTCGGCGTTTCATCCGCCTCCGGTGGCGCCGCAGCGCCCCAATACACGCTTCAGGACTCGTCGATCATGCTTGCGTCCGTTCACGCGCCTACGGCGCTGATGACCATCGCAAGCGACTCGATCTTCGTCGGGCGCGCCACGACGGGCAGTCTGCGCGTCAGCGGAAGTTCGGAGGTCTATTGCGATCCGTCGCTCGGCGTTCCAACCGGATTCACGGATCTGGCTGGCCCGCTCTACGACGGCGACGGCGAGCTGATCGAGGAAGTGGCCGAGGCGCTGGCTGACTGGGATGACACGATGGGCATGCAGGCGCTTGTCGATCATGTGCTCGGATATCTCGATCTCGGCGACGTGCTCGACGAAGTTCTTGGAAAACTTCCGCTCGGCGGCGGCGGCGGCGAGGAGGATCCTGAGCCGACGGATCGTGTCGCGGCGCGCGTCGCCGCGCGCGAGTGGCCCATGCGCGCCTTCGCCATGGAGAGCATCAACAGGCCCAAGACGGCGCCGGACGGCTACGACATCGAACCGGGCTACACCGACGATGGCTCGTTCATCGATCTGGGTAAGGGCGGGTCGCTGTCCATCATCGTCACGGATCTTCAACTGAATCTTGGCTCGCAATCCGGCGGCGCCAAGTCGCTGGCGGGCATTGGCGAAGAAGATGACGAAGAAGACGACTAATGCGCACGATTGTTCGTACGGAGCGATGCATGACACGATGGCACAAGCGCTTTGAAATGACACGCGGCGTCCGAGGCTTCACGCTCGTGGATCTGCTCGTGTCAATGGCGATCCTCGCCATCGCTCTGGCGATCACTATCCCGGGATTCTCGCCCGATGACGCCGCGCGTCTGCAGGGCGGCGCCGACATGATCGCCTCCGACATCGAGTACGCACAGTCCATCTCGCTGGCGACGCCCTCTGACCCGGCGGCCGTGGTCTTCGACATCGAGAACAAGACGTACTGGATCGCGCTGCAATCCGATCTCGAGACGCCCATCGAACTGCCAGGCGCTGCAGACGAGGACTATCTCGTTGAACTGGGCGTCGATCGGGCGGCGCTGCTGTACGACGTCGATATCGAACTGACCGGTGGCGAGGACGATGTGCTGGCCTTCGATGAGTTCACGCGCCTCGAAACGCTCGGCGGCGCCACGATCGAAATCAGCAATCCCGCCGGAGCGATCGATATCACTGTCTCCTCGTCGACGGGAAGCGTGCACGTCAACTGGCAATAGACATCCCCTGGCAGGGGGGTTCGTTCGCCTGTGGCGCATTGCTGCGTACACTCGTATCGTGGCGCAGCGACGACATCACTACGAGCGAGCATTCGAGTCGTACCTGCGCGACAATCGCATTCCTTATATAGCCGTCGACGAGGCGCGCAAGGCGCTGCTGCCTGATGCGCCCGTATCGCGATTCCAGACAGAGGCGCGCGCGATCAAGTCATTTGATTTCGTCGTCTACGGGCGCACGCGCAGTCTGCTCGTCGAAACGAAGGGCCGCAAACTCGCAAAGGCGCGCCACGGCGGCGGCCGATCGACATGGTCGAGCATGCAGAACTGGGTGACGCAGGCCGATCTGGATTCCCTGATGGCATGGGAGGGTCTCTTCGGCGAGGGGTTCGTCGCTTCATTTCTGTTCATTTACTGGTGTGAGGCTCAGCCCCCGGATGGCCTCTTTCAGGAGATCTTCGAACATGACGGGCGCTGGTACGCCTTGCGTGAGGCGCCGGTCAGGGCGTACGCAGACGTCGCCCGGGTGCGAAGCAGCCGCTGGAGCACCGTTTCGGCGCCCAGCGCGGATTTCCAGCGCATCAGCCGCCCCTTCCGCGGGGGCGATTGGCCCTCGGCGCCCGCTGAGGTCCGGCGGACAGAGGCTTTACACCCTCGCAGGCCAGCCGTATCGTCAGTCGCATGAACAGAAGAGGAATTCGGTGGGCAGGCGTGGCTTTGATCGGCGCGGGAGTGATCGCTCTGGCCCCGATGGCGTATGCGCAAGCGCTGCCGACACGATCGAATCGCCAGGCGCAGACCAATCAGACGCAGCAGCAGAGTTCGGGCCCGCGAGCCGTGGAAAGGCCGCCCTCGCCACAGCGACCGGACAATCCGCCGGTGTGGCTGTATTACCTCGTCGCCGCGGCCATGACCGCAGGCGTCGTGACCGTCAGCATCATGCCCAGCAAGCGGGGCCATCAGGACTGATGACCTCGGTGCGCCGGAACCGATCGACACATCCATCCGGATGATCAGTCGTCCGCACAGAGACCACTCGGGAGCAATCGTGATGACCAGGAAACAACGAAACGGGCTGCTTGCGCTGAATGCGACATTGGTCGCGGCGCTTGCGCTCGTGACCTTCGCGCCCATCGCCGACGCTCAGCGAGGCCGAAGCTCCAATCGGGCCCGGGGTGAATACACCATGGTGTCCGGTCAGGTGCAGGGGTTGGCCGAGGCCGCCATCTACATCATTGACAGCAACAACGAAGAGCTCGTCGCGGTTCGCTGGGATCAAAGCCGCAAGGATCTCGCGCCCATCGGATATCGCGATCTGGCGTCAGACGCCGCGCGCTCGAGAGGAGGCGGCCGATGAGCATTGCATCACGCAACTCCGACGAACGCATCAACGCAGGCAGCGTCGCTCTCTGGGCAAGCGCCTTCGTGATCCTCGCCATGATGATCGTGCAGGCCGGACGACTGGATGCGGGCAACGCGGCCTACGCCGGCGATGTCACCTCCATCGGCGACCTGACCATCATGACGGCTCAGGGCGGCGATAACGACGACATCCTCGCCGTTCTCGATCGGCGCGATGAACGCCTCTTTATCTACGGCGTCAGAAACCGCAATGAAGTCGAGCTCTTCCAGATTTATGTGCTGGGCGGGCCGAACGGCATGTTCGCCGAGGCCCGGCAGGCCGCCGGTCAGTGACGAAAAACCTCTGATCGCATCAATACAGGAGCCACGTCCCGACACCAGGGCGTGGCTCTTTTCTTCGCGCAGGCGTATCCTGCACGCTCCTTCGCAGTTGGACCCGTTCGAGGCGCCGGGCTTCGTGCGGCTGCATAAACCCATCCCGGCGACAGTTTGCGCAGCGCCTGCCGTGACGTCTCAAGTGCGTCCTGATATGGCCCTGCGCGCGAAGGACCCGCTTCTTCATGTCGATTTTTCCACTCCCGCAGTTTGAAGCGGATCTCGAAGAGGCCGAGCGCGAGGTGTATCAACGCCTCAAGCCGCCTACTTCCATGGTCGTGCGCTTCGGCTCCATGCGCCTCGTCGGCGAATATCCATACAAAGGCGATCAGAAGCCCGGCTGCGGCAGCAAGATCGTCGTCCGCACCCATCGCGGCATCGAGCTCAGCGAGATGCTCACCTCCACCTGCCCCAACGCAGGTTGCTCCAAGAGTGTCTCTCGCAAGGAGATGCTCGAGTACATCGAGAACTCCGGCGGCCGCGACTTCCCGTTCTATTCAGATGGCCGCATCATGCGTGTCGCGACCGTCGAGGATCTGAACAAGCAGGCAGCCCACGACGCCCAGAAAAAGGAGCAGATCAAAACAGCGCGCGAGCACGTGCGCGAGCTGGATCTGCCCATGAAGATCATCGATGCCGAAATGCTTCTCGGCGGCGAACGTCTCATCTTCTACTTCCTCGCCGAAGAGCGCATCGACTTCCGCACGCTGGCGCGACAGCTGGCCGAGATCTACAAGACGCGCATCGAGCTGCTGCAGGTCGGCGCCCGCGACGAAGCGAGGCTCAACGCGGATTACGAACGCTGCGGCCAGCACTGCTGCTGCAAGCAGTTCCTTAAGGTGCTCAAGCCCGTCTCCATGAAGTCGGCCAAGACGCAGAAAGCGACGCTCGATCCATTGAAGATCAGCGGACGCTGCGGACGTCTGATGTGCTGCCTGCGCTACGAAGATGAAACCTACGACGAGCTGCGCAAGCGCCTGCCCCATCGCAAATCCCGTGTCGGCACACCCGAAGGGCCCGGCATGGTCATCAGCACGCAGATTCTCACGCAACTCGTGCTGGTCGCGCTTGAGTCCGATGGCACGCGTATCGCCGTGCCCGTCGAGGAGCTCTGCGATCCCGATGCGCCGCTGCCGAAGAAGCCCAAGGCGCCCGATCCCATGCGCGGCCTGTCCGATGACGATGCGGATGAGAAGGCCGGCGGCAAGAAGAAGCGTCGATCCCGACGCGGTCGCCGCGGCGGCAAGGGCAAAGGCAAGGGCGACCCGCAGGCCAAACATCGAGAGAAATCGAAGCGCCAGCCCGCTGACGAGCACGGAGGCGACGCCGCCGGCCCGCAGAAGAAGGATTCGGGCGCCGAAGCTTCCGGAGACGGGGCGGCGAAAAAGAAGAAGCGCCGCAGAAGGCGAGGCGGCCGCGGCCGAGGCAAGGGCAAGCGCGGCGGCGGCCCGACGGCGGGGGGCGGCGGCGGTGATGGCGGCTCAGGCGGTGATTCCGGCGGCGGGAGCGACTGATTCGCCCCGCCAGCCGACCCGCT
>JAULKL010052236.1:0-14477 GCA_032355745.1 Rubia rechingeri
CTTTGTAGTGCTTGAGCACGGGCACGCGGGCATGCTCGGCGACGGCGCGGATAAGGCCCTCGCCCCCGCGCGGGATGATCAGATCAATCAGATCTTCCATCTGCAGCAGCTCCTGCACGGCGTCGCGCCCGCCGGAGCGCAGAAGCTGAATCGCATTGGTCGGCATGCCTGCGCCTTCGCCTCCCTTGATCAGCGCGTCGGCGATGGCGCTATTTGAATGAAGCGCCTCGGAGCCGCCCTTGAGAATGACGGCGCTGCCCGCCTTCAGGCAGATGCCTGCGGCGTCCGCCGTCACATTCGGTCTTGACTCGTACACCATCAGCACGACGCCCAGCGGCGCCCGCACCTTTGAGATCACCAGCCCGTTGGGCCGCTCGATGCGATCGAGTTCGGCGCCGATCGCATCGGGCAGCGATGCGACATCGCGCAGACCCTGAGCCATGGCGTCGATCCGTTCGGCGTTGAGCGTCAGCCGATCGAGCATGGCGCCGCTCAGCCCTGCCTTGCGCGCCGCGTCCAGATCATGCTCATTGGCGGCGAGGATCGTGTCCATCGCCTGATCGACGGCGCCCGCCATCTCCAGCAGGATGCGCTGGCGATCTTCGGCGTCGAGACGCGCGCAGGCGCGCGAAGCGGCCTTGGCTGCTTCGGCGACGCTTCGCATGTCGGTGGGCTGGCTCACGATCGGCTCCTCGCGCCAAAGTGTAGATTGTCCGCCGAAGGTGGGTTTCGTGAACGAACAGGCGCCAACTCGAACCTGGATGCGCGATGTCAGGCGGATCGTCGTCAAAGTCGGCAGTCGCCTGCTCGTCGACGACGCCAATCTGCTGGATGAAGCGCGCATCGGGGCGCTGGTTGATCAGATCGCCGGCGCACGAGCCGATGGCCGGGAGATCGTGCTCGTCTCCTCCGGCGCGATTGCTGCGGGCCTGCCGGATCTGAAGCTCAAGCGCCGCCCGACTGATCTGCCCAGCCTGCAGGCCGCGGCCGCGCTCGGGCAGGCAAGACTCATCGAGCTGTATCGCGATCTTTTCGCCGAGCGCGGCGTGTCGATCGGGCAGGTGCTGCTTACCCATGACGACATGCGCCATCGAGAGCGCCATCTCAACGCGCGCACCACGCTGCATCGACTGCTGGAGGTCGGGGCCGTCCCGATCGTGAATGAGAACGACGCCGTCGCCGTGGATGAGATTCGTTTCGGCGATAACGACCAGTTGTCCGCCCTGGCGGCGACACTGGCGCAGGCGGATCTGCTGATCGTTCTGACGACCGTGGAAGGCCTGCTCGATGCGCCGCCGCAGCGAGGTGGAAGTCTTATTCCAGTGGTCAACGAGATCACAGATGATGTGCGCGCGCTGGCGGCCGGCGCTGGATCGGATGTCGCCGTCGGAGGCATGCGCACCAAGCTTGATGCGGCGGAGATCATGCTGCGCGCCGGTGAACGCATGATCATCGCTGATGGCGCCCAGCCTGATGCGCTGGTGCGACTTCTTGCCGGCGAGCCGATGGGCACGCTCTTTGAGACGACATCATCGCGCGTGGCGGGGCGCAAACGATGGATCGCCTTCTTTCATCGCCCGAAGGGTTCGATCATGATCGACGCCGGCGCGGCCAGGGCGCTGCGGGAGAAAGGCTCCAGCCT
This sequence comes from Rubia rechingeri, assembly GCA_032355745.1. Taxonomy (NCBI): domain Eukaryota; kingdom Viridiplantae; phylum Streptophyta; class Magnoliopsida; order Gentianales; family Rubiaceae; genus Rubia; species Rubia rechingeri. Next base: position 1,643 of record JAULKL010052236.1, read on the forward strand.
GCTGCCTGTTGGTGTTCGCTCGGTTGAAGGATCGTTTCAGGCCGGGGATGTCATTTCGATCGCAGATGAAAGCGGCGCCGAGATCGCGCGCGGGCTGACGAACTACTCAGATGATCAGGCACGACGCATCGCCGGTATGCGCACGGCGGATGTGCAGCGCACGCTGGGCGCGGTTGAGTACGAAGAGCTTGTGCATCGAGACAATCTGGCGCTGGCCTGACGCCGCGGCGCGATCAATCCTCAGGCGCGTTCTCGGCGACGACTTCACCGAAGCGTTCACGCAGCTTGCGCGTGATCGGTCCTTCCGAGCCCTGGCCGACTGTGTGATCGTCGACCTTGCAGACGGCGATGATCTCCGCGGCCGTGCCGGTCAGGAAGACTTCATCGGCATCCAGCACATCCTCGATCCGGAAGAGCCGCTCCTTCAGCGGAACGCCGAGCTCGTTGCACAGATCGATGACGAACTGGCGCGTGACGCCTTCGAGGATGCCCGCTTCCAGCGGCGGCGTCGAGATCGAGCCATTCTTGACGACGAAGATGTTGTCGCCCGTGCACTCGCCCACGTACCCCTCGGTGTTGAGCATGATCGCTTCGAGCACACCGGCGTCGATCGCCTCAATCTTGGCGAGGATGTTGTTGAGGTAGTTGAGGCTCTTGATGCGCGGGTCGAGGCAGTCCACTGGGATGCGTGGCCGCTTAGCGACCACAACTGCCATGCCGTTCTCATACATCTCCGGGGGATAGAGCTGGATGGAGTCGGCGATGCAGATGACGCCGGGCTGCGGGCAGCGGAAGGGATGCAGACCCAGCGTGCCGACGCCGCGGGTGACGACCAGGCGGATGTATCCATCGGTCAGGCCGTTGGCCTCGATGGTCTCCCGCATGAGCCGGTCCATGTCCTCGGGGGTCATCTTGATGTCGAGCCGGATCCGCTCGGCCGAGTTGAAGAGGCGGCGGATGTGGCTGGCGCACTTGAAGATGCGCCCGTTGTAGAGGCGGATGCCCTCGAAGACGCCATCGCCATAGAGAAGCCCGTGGTCGTAGACGTTGACGTTGGCCTCGGACTTGGGAACGAGCTTGCCGTTGAGCCAGATGAGAAGTTCTTCGCTCCTCGCGCCTCCGGTTGATTGCTTCTCAGACGACGCCGCCTGGGTCATTTCATGCCTCCGTGATGGCTGTGTGCACAGCGTCACCATCCTAGCAGGCCTGACAAGGTGTCTGCCGGGGGCTCAGGAACGCTGATATATCGATGCAACGGGCGATTCCGCCTCAGGCGGGCTGCTTCTGCAGATCGTCCGAGACGTCGCTGACGATGGTGTACATCCGCTTGGCGGCTTCGACGAGTCTGGCGATGTCCGCCTCGGAGAACTCGACGGTCGCCATGTCATCCTTGAAAGCCTGCCAGTGCGCCTGCTGCTTGTCGCCGTAGGGATCGAGATAGCGCAGCCCGGGGCTGCCCGGCTTCCAGCCGAAGCGCTTGGCGACATTCATCGCGATGTACTTCGAGCCGTTGTTGGAGCCTTCCAGGACGTAGTGCATGCCCAGCAGCGTGATGACATCGCCCTCTTTGGAGGTCTTTTCGATGGCTTCGACGGCCTTCTTCGCGCCGGGACCCGGATCGATGGTCGCTGGATCAACGCCCAGGAAAGTGAGATCCTCGCGGGCGTAGGGGCTCTGATGCTGATGATCGTGCACGACCTTGCTGAAGGCTTCGTGGCCCGCCTTGTTGGCGTCGATCGCCTTTTCGAGGGCTTCGTGGACGATCAACATCTGGCCGAGGAAGCGCGCGTACTCCGCCTGCTCGATCTCTCCCTTGAAGAGAGCGCGCTGGAAAGCGTGATGCTCTGCGCTGTTGTGCTCTTCGCGCGTCTCATCCCGGAGCGCGGCCATCGCCGGGCAACGATCTTCTGAAGCCATCTCGATCAAACCTCGTTTCGAGCAAAACCCGGGAAGCCCGGCAGGACGATCATTCCCCCGCCATGGCTCTCCAGCCGATGAGGGCGGCGGGGACAGCAAGCCAGAGTAGCCCCTTCACGAGGAAGAAGAGAAACGCGGCCACTCCGAGTCGTTTTGTCCAGGTCGTCGCTTTCTGCACCGGTCCACCATTCCTTGCTTATTGAGACTGAGTCTCAGTTGTGGGAACGATATTGAGGTTCGATCTGTGTGTCAAATGGCGGCAAGCGGATTGATCAGGCGCCACGAATCTCCGCGCCGGCGTCCTTCTTGAGGGCGGCGACGAGGGTCTCGATCTGCGGATCGACTTCCTCATGGCGAAGCGTGCGATCGGGATCCTGGAATCGCAGGCGAAGCGTGACGGACTTCTTCCCCTTGCCGACCTGCTTGCCGCGATACGTCCCCACGAAGAGCGTGCCGACGAGCTTGTCGAGCTTCCCGGCTTCGACGATGGAGGCAATGGTCGACCAGGGCGTCTGCTCGTCGACGACGAGCGACAGATCGCGCTCGATCGAAGGGAAGGCCGGCAGCGGCTCGACATTGGTGCGGGGCGGGTAGAGCGCCAGCAGAGCATCGAGCGCAATCTCGCCGACCACGACGGGCTCATCGAGACCGAAGCGATCGAGCGTCTTCTTATTGACCAGCGACATCACGCCGACCGGCTTGCCTTCGAGCAGGACGCTGGCGGAGGCGTCGGCATCCTCGGCGCCGCTGCGCGGCTTCGCCGGCTCGACGCGGATATCGACGTGATCGCCGCCGAGTCTGCGGGCGCATGTTTCGATGACGCCGCGCATCTGACGCAGGGACTGCTGCACATCCGGCGCATCCATGAGCATGGAGAGCGTGCGCTGCTCGTCGCTCTGATGCGCGGAGTCATCCATCTCCGCGTAGCCGGAGCCGAACTCGAAGAGGCGCACGCCGGATTCGACGCGGGCGCCGGCGTCCTGATTGACGCGACGGCAGTGCATCAGGCTGGGCCAGACGCTGGGCCGCAGGAATGGCGCGCCCTTGCGGCGTTCTTCATCCACGCTGAGCAGGCGGCGTCCTTCCGGCAGGAATGCCTCGCCCTCTTCTTTCGTCACGAAGCTGAAGGTGATCGTCTCGAAGAAGCCCATGCCGGCGAGCGCCGCGCCAAGCTCGCGCTCGGCCAGTTCGGTCTCCTGGGGATGGGCGATCTCCAGACTCACCTTGTCATCGATGGGAATCTCGTCATAGCCATTGGCGCGGGCGACCTCTTCGATGAGATCGATTTCTCTTCGCAGATCAGGCCGATGCGCCGGGCGCACGCAGCGGATCACATCCAGATCCGCATCCAGTTCAGCCGGGATTTCAAGGCCTCGCAGAAGATCGACCATCATTTCAGAGCGGATGTTGACGCCGATGATGTCGCGAACGCGCTGTGCGCGAAGCTCGATCTGTTCGGGCGCCATCGGATCGGCGCCCTCGTCAATGAAGCCAACCACGATCTCGCCGCCGGCGAGTTCGACAATCAGCGCCGTCAGGCGCGCCGCCGCGAAGTCGATACTCAGAGGATCGACAATCCGTTCGAAGCGATGGCAGGCGTCCGTGGTGATGCGCAGGCGGCGTGCGGCCGTGCGACTGGTCACCGGATCCCACGTCGCCAGTTCCAGCAGGACGTTCTGAGTCTTGCTGGTGACGCTCGTCTCCAGCCCGCCGATAACGCCGGCGAGCGAGACGGGCTTCTGCGCATCGGCGACGACGAGATCCGTCTTCTTCAGCTTGCACTTCTGCTCATCGAGCGTGATCAGGGATTCGCCCTCACTCGCATAGCGGACGACGATGCGGCGCTCGGCGAGTGTGTCGAGATCGAAGGTGTGCGACGGATTGCCGAGCTCCATCAGCACGTAGTTCGACGCATCGACGATGTTGTTGATGGATCGCTGGCCGACGGCTTCCAGGCGATTGACCAGCCATGCGGGGCTGGGGCCGACTTTGACGCCCTTGCTCAGGCGTGCGGTGAATCGCGGGCAGACATCGGGCGTGCGGTTGTCGACGCCGGACTGCTCCCCTGCCGCTCCCGGTGACTTTTCGTCGATCAGGTTCGCCGGGGCTTCGGGGCGGACGAGTTCGCGCTGCGTGGCCGCACAGATCTCCCGGGCCACGCCCACATGGGAGAGGCAGTCACCTCGATTCGACGTCACCTCGACATCGAACTGCGTGTCGCCATCGCCGACGGGCTCGCTTCCCTCGATGGGAAAGCCGGCGCTCGTCATGACGCGGTCGAACTCCTCGGGCGTCACATTGCCCGGCGAAAGCAGCGAGTTGATCCATTCCAGACTGATCAGCATGGGCGAAGAATAACGGGATGCGCGGCAGACGGGAGGCCGGACGCTTCGCCTGATGCGGCGTCCGGGGCCTGCGCCTACCCTTTGCCCCATGAGCCGGGCGCCGATCATCGGGATTGATCTGGGAACCACGAACTCCGTGGCTGCTTTCGCTGACGAGAAGGGCCCGCGTGTGCTCACCATCGGCGAGGGTGACTCCGGGATCATGCCCAGTTTCGTGCGTTTTGCCGCCGGCGGCGGCGCCGAGGCTGTGGGTGAGGACGCCAAGCGTGACGCCGTGCGGCATCCGGAGCGAACGATCTACAGCGCCAAGCGCCTGATGGGCCGCGCGGTCAGCGATGTGGCCGCGGATCTCTCCTATCTGGCCTACGCCGTCGAGGAGGGCGCGCACAACACCGCCCGCATTCGCATCGGCGATCGGCAGATCTCGGCGCAGGAAGTCTCGGCGACGATCCTTGCGGAGCTTCGACTTCGCGCCGAGAAGGCGCTGGGGATGGAAGTGGGCAAGGCGGTCGTGACTGTGCCGGGGTATTGTGATGACGCTCAGCGGCAGGCGACGCGCGATGCGGGCAGGCTGGCCGGGCTTGAGGTCGTGCGCATTGTCAATGAGCCGACGGCCGCGGCTCTTGCCTATGGCATCGGCGTCCGCAGCAGCGACGAACAGCGGATCGTGGTCTTCGATCTGGGTGGCGGCACGTTTGATGTGTCCATCCTCTCGCTCGTCCCCGGTGCGGATTCTGACGCCGCGGGCGCCGAGTTTTTCGAAGTGCTTTCGACGGCAGGCGATACGCATCTGGGTGGCGACGATGTCGACCAGATGATCGTCAAGCTGCTGGTCGACGACATGCGCGCGCAGTTCGGCGATGAGATCAGACTTGAAACACTCTCAGGCGAGACGCGCCAGGCGCTTCGCACATTCGCCGAGGCGGCCAAAGTACGCCTGAGCGAACAGGACGAAGCGCCGATCCGCATCGACATCGGTGAAGGCCGCGCGCTGGAGCGCACGATCACGCGCGATGAGATCGAAGAGCTGGCGACGCCGTGGATGGACCGGGCACTGGCTTGCTGCAAGCGCGCCCTGAAGGATGCGAAGCTCGCGGCTGGAGACATCGATCGCGTGATTATGGTGGGCGGCTCGACGCGCATGCCGCTGGTCAGGCGCGCCGTCGGCGAGTTCTTTGATGTCGAGCCTTATACGGCGCTGGATCCGGATCTGGTGGTGGCGATGGGCGCCGCTGTCCAGGCGTCGATTGTCGGCGGGCTGGATCGTTCGCGATTGCTATTGGATGTGATTCCGCTTTCGCTTGGTGTGGAGACGCAGGGCGGCGCCGTGGCGAAGATGATCGTGCGGAATCAGATGACGCCGGCGCGCGCGACGGAGATGTTCACGACGAGCGTGGATGGGCAGACATCGATCAAACTGCACATTCTGCAGGGCGAGCGGGAGATGGTGGAGGATTGCCGCAGCCTGGGCGAGTTTCATCTGTCGGGCCTGCCCCCGATGCCCGCCGGCGTGCCGCAGCTTGAAGTGGAGTTTCTCGTCGACGCCAATGGTGTGTTGAATGTCTCCGCCTTCGAGCGCCGCAGCGGCAAGCGTGCGGCATTGCAGGTGGCGCCGAGTCACGGCCTGTCGCGCGAGGAAGTCGAACGCATGGAGACCGAGTCCTTCGCCCATGCGCGTGAGGACATGACACGCCATCGCATCGTCGATCTGATCGCCAACAGCCGCCTTGATGCGAAATGGACGCGGGAGCAGCTTGCGCGCATCGGCTCGAAGATGGAATCTTCTGATCGGGCGCCGATCGAATCGAATCTTGCGGCGCTGGAGTCACTGATTGAAAAGGCAGATGCTGACTGGAAGGCCGTCGACGCAGACGACTTCAGCAAGGCCAAGGAAGCGCTGGATCGATCAAGCGTGCGCATGCATGAGATTTCGATCGCAGAGTCGCTTCGCGCCGAGGACACATCGAAGCCATCCGCCAAATAAAAAGCCGGGCCGAAGCGTGGGGACACTTCGACCCGGTGGTTCCTGTGAGAGCCGATGAGGCTCCCGCCAGGGAGGCGGGATCACTGAGCGATTGTGACCCCATGCGTGAGACTGTCCCCCTCAGGACGTCCTCACTCTGGAATGAGAACGGTGTCGATGACGTGGATCACGCCGTTGGTCGCGTCAACATTCGCGGCGATGACAGTCGCATCGTTGATGCGAACCTTGCCGTACTTCTCCTTGATGCGCACCTTGTCGCCCTGCAGCGTGCGAGCCTTCATGGCCTTGATGGCCTGATCGCTGTACACGCGGCCTTCGACGACGTGGTAGAGCAGGATGGCGCGAAGCTGTTCGCGATTCTCGACCTTCAGAAGATTCTCGATCGTGCCGTCGGGAAGCTTGGCGAACGCTTCGTCAGTCGGCGCGAAGACCGTGAAGGGGCCATCGCCTTCAAGTTCGGAGACGAGTTCGGCGGCGCCAAGAGCGGCCGCAAGCGTGTTGAATGTGCCGGCCTCCGCCGCGACGCTGAGAATGTTGTTGTTCTCAGGCAAGATGACGGTGTCGATGACGTGAATCACGCCATTGCCGGCCATGATGTCAGTGGCGATCACGCCGGCGCCATTGACGGTGACGCCGCCGCCCTGCGTGCGAACATCAACGCGCTGGCCCTGGAGCGTGTCGGCGCTTGTCACCTTGACGACGTCGGACGCAGTCACGCGACCCGGCACGACGTGGAACTTCAGGATCGAGACAAGCGTCTCGCGATTCTCAGGCTTGAGCAGCGACTCGAGCGTGCCCTTGGGAAGCTTCGCGAATGCATCATCCGTCGGCGCGAAGACCGTGAACGGTCCCTTGCCGGCGAGCGCGTCAGCGAGGCCCGCGGCTTCGATCGCAGCGGCCAGTGTTGAGAAACCCTCCGTCGTCGATGCGATCTCGACGATGCTCGGCTTCGACTCCCACGACGCATTGGTCATGGTGTAGTTGTTTGACGATTCACAGGCCTGCGCCCGGGCTCGATCGGTCGAGCAATTGCCGCCGGCAAACGCGGTTGAAGTGAGCAAGGCAGCGCACGCAGGCGCAACGATAGCGCGATAAGAGTTCATCTTGATAGGTCCTTTCCTTCGTTCAGATCAGTTGTTGGCTCGCCGGTCTCGTCTTTGTGTGAGTCGAGCGACTTCGGCGAGGCGCGGACATGTGTCCGTGCTCAGGAGGGATTTCGCGGGCGGCCAACGTCCGGATTCAGAAGCGTGAAAAATTGTCATTCTCCTCTTCCCGGCGTGAATCCATGCTCTTAGAGGCATCGAAGACCACTTCACGTGAGGGACGACCCTCACATTGGACAAGACGGACCATGACTGGCATGATCGAGGTTGCGCGGCAGCCGGCGGCACGAATGGGCGAAGCTTGGAGCGTCGCCCGCCGCCGACAGCGCAACGCTGAGCGAGTCGACCTGGCTGGAGGTTCGAGGAAACGAGTGCCTCAAGGGCGAGCGGACAACGAGTTGCTGCTGCCGCGGATTGCGGCAGGTGATGAATCGGCTGTGGGAGCTTTCATCGCGAAGTATCGCAGACTGATCTGGTCGCTCGCGCTGCGCATGTGCCTCAATAAGTCAGATTGCGAAGAAGCCGTGCAGGAGATTTACGTTGAGTTGTGGAAGAAGGCGGACCGCTTCGATCCGGAAGCGGGCGCTGAGGCGACATTCGTCTCCGTCATTGCGCGCCGTCGCCTGATCGATCGCCAGCGCAAGGACTACCGTCGCGGACGCGAGCATGAGCTGAACACGGATCTCGACTTCACCGACAGCAGCGCGCCATCCAGCGGCGTCGCGACATCGGATGAAGCGGCGCTCGCAAGACAGGCGATGGGCGATCTGCGTGAAGAACAGCGCGATGTGCTTGATCTGGCGATCTGCCGCGGGCTGACGCATGATCAGATCGCATCGACGCTTGATATGCCACTGGGCACCGTGAAGACACATGCGCGGCGCGGTCTGATCGCGCTGCGTGATCGCATGGCTGAGCTTGACGCCGCGGGCGCGGCAGGAGGGGCGGCATGAACGATCATCCCTCCTCAATCCGCAACCGAATCGAAGAGCTGCTCGCCGAGCAGGCGCTGTGGGGTCTTGATGATGATGCACAGCGCGAGCTCGATGGGCTGCTTGCCGAGCATGGCGACGAGATCGGCGATGTCGACACTCTGGCGGCGTCCTTCGAGTTGAGCGTCGCGCGCGTTGATCTGGCGACTGGTCCGAATGTGAAGTCGGATATGCCCGATGCGCTGGCGCGAGGCATTGAAGCGGACATCATCAGCCGCATGCGCGGCGAAGGCGATGCCGGGGCGCCGCCCGTCGCGGGCAAGGTCGGTCCGAACAGCTGGGCGCCATGGATCGTCGCGGCTGCATCACTGCTGCTTGCGGCGCTGGCGTGGTTCGCCGGGCCGACGTTGACACAGCAGGCGCGCAATCCCGCCGTGGCGCGATACGAACTGATGAACAACGCGCCGGATGTGCTTCAGCTTGACTGGCAGGCGCTTGAAGATGCGAGCATTACGCCCGAAACAAGCGGCGATGTCGTCTGGAGCGACAGCGAGCAGACAGGATTCATGCGCTTCGATGGGCTGGCGGTCAATGATCCGACGCAGGAGCAGTATCAGCTGTGGATCTTCGATGCGGAGCGGCCGGATGAAACGCCGGTCGATGGCGGTGTCTTCGATGTGACATCCACCGGCGAGGTGTATGTGCGCATCGATCCGAAGATTGAAGTGCACGAGGCGACGATGTTTGCGATCACCGTGGAGCGGCCGGGCGGCGTGGTGGTGTCGGATCGATCGCGCCTGCCGCTGCTGGCGGCGCCGAAGTCCGGCTGAAGCGCATATTGTGCAAAAATGAAGATGGGTCGAGCGCGTGGTGCGCGATCGACCCATCTGCGAGGACAGTGCATTTCTATGTATCGTCGCCGCGGCGATGACCCGGCGATGAACCACCCGTCTGACACGACGTAGCTTTCAGACGGTTGCGAGGGCCTCTCCTCCGGTCAGCGTATCTCGCACGAAACATTCATCGCCAGGGCCATGTTTCGCCGCAGCTCGCTCTCTGATCGGAGCCGTTGAGATGCAAACGTCATCCCTGTGCACATGAGTTACGCGACGGTCAAGTCGCAGGTTCTCATGTGCGCGAGCCGCGTGCGCATGAGCGAGCGATGCGCATCCCCGAATGTGATGCCAGTCATTGTTGCGCCTGCGGGCTGACGAACACTGCTTGGTGATCACGCCAACGCGCAGACGCCGAAATCAGGGAGCGCGATGCGCGCAAAAAAAAGAACGCATTTCGCGTTCATCAGGGAATACACACGAGGCGAGATGTCAGTTCCAGGTGCAGCCCTTGGGCGCCTGCGGATCGATCTGGCTTGTTGCGCGACCGACGAGTTCGCGTAAAAGGATAAGTTCATCCTCGATGATCGCCGCGCGCCGGATCGCGCTCGGTTCTTCCAGCAGGCGATACTTCAGATCGTTGTTCGTCACGACGGAGATGCCGACAAGCTCGAGGATGGCGGAGGTCGGCGCTTCATCCTGCTCAAGACAGCGCACCAGACCTTCGGCGGCCGTGAGCTGCGTCAATCCGGCGTCCGACAGCAGATCCTTCAATCGCTCGCGCACGCCGATCATGGCGTCTTCCTTCTCCGGCCTGGCGAGTGGTCGAAGCATGGCGCGGCGATAAAGATGCTCCTCGTCCGGCGCCAGCTCCTGCGCGATACGCGCCCGGCACACACCCTGCAGCAGCACGTTGTAGCGCCCGTCAGACAGGCGCTCGTGCTGAACAATCTGACCGACACACACCACTGGTTTGATCGGCGGCGTTTTTTCCGTCATGGGATCCCAGTCCCCATCTTCTTCAAAGACGGCCATCGCGACCTGTCCGGCGCCATCGAGCACGTGCTCCACCATCTGGCGGTAGCGCTCTTCAAAGATGTGCAGCGGAACGACGGCGTGCGGCAGCAGCACCGTCCCGTGGAGCGGGAAGATGGGCTTCGGCGTGCCAAAGTTCATTCGAACTGTCTGGGTCTCGCCCGACATATCGCTCAGACTGTAGTCACGAAATCATCCTTGGTACAGCCTCTTCTGCGCGCAAGGAGAGCGATGGCGTGGCCCGAATCGATTATCGGGATCATGACGACGGGCGCGGGCGTTCACCCGGCTCCAGCGTGCCCAGGGCGTATTTCAGAGGCCGTAGATGTCCCGCAGTTTCGCGTCAAGATAGGAAACGAGCGGCTTATGGCTCAGCGGGCGACCGGTGATGCGCTCGCACAATTGTGGCGCGGGATATCGACGTCCATGACGATGCACGTTCTTGCGCGTCCACGCGAGCAGGTTGCTGAACTCGCCGCGAGCGATCTGATCGTCAAGATCCGGGATCTCCTCGTTGATCTTCTCCCACATCTGGGCGCAGTAAAGATTGCCCAGCGTGTATGTCGGGAAGTAGCCGACGGAGCCCATGGCCCAGTGGATGTCCTGCAGGCAGCCGCGCCGATCATCGGGAACATCAACACCGAGATCGGACTTCATGCGTTCCTTCCAGAACGCGGGGATGTCCTTCGGCTTGAGCTCTTGGCGCATGACGAGCTTCTCGATATCGAAGCGAAGCATGACGTGGAAGTTGTACGTGGCTTCATCGCTCTCGACGCGGATCAGCGTGGGCTGAATCGTGTTCATGGCCTTGAGCATCGTGTCGAGCGGGTAGGACTTGAGATCGCCGCCGAAATGCTCCTGCGCCTTGGGAAGCGCCCAGTTCCAGAACGCGCGTGAGCGACCGACCTGATTCTCCCACATGCGCGACTGGCTCTCGTGGAAGCCGAGGCTGAGATACTCACCAAGCGGCTGGCCGAACTTCTCCGGCGGCAGGCCCTGCTCATACATCGAGTGGCCGGCTTCATGCAGCGTGGTCATGACGCCGACGGGCCAGAAGTCTTCCTCGTAGCGCGTTGTGATGCGCGAGTCATGCACGCCGATCGTCTCGGAGAAGGGATGCGTCGAGACGGCAAGGGCGCCAGCTTTGAAGTCGTAGCCCACAGATTCGGCGATGAATCTCACGAACTCGCTCTGCTTGTCGACCGGCGCCGCGAACTCCTTGGGATGACTGTCGACCTGCTTCGCCTTGCTCTGCACCTCCTGGATGATCGCGGCCAGATCTGCGCGCAGGGGCGTGAAGATGCTCTCGATCTCCCTGGCGCTCATGCCGGGCTCGTAATCCTCGATCAGCGCGTCGTAGAGTTCGCCGCCTGCCGGAGCGCCATAGCACTCGGCCTTGCGCCGGTTCAGCTCGAACTGCTTTTCGAGCAGCGGCAGGAACATCTCAAAGTTGCTCTGCAGCCGGGCTTCCTTCCAGACCTCGAGGCCTCGGGAGTTGAGCTCCGTCATTTCGGCGACGAGTTCAGAAGGGAGCTTCGTGGCGCGATCGTAGGTTCTGCGGATTTCCCGCAGATTCGCCGCGGCTTCATCGTCGCTGGTCAGATCCGAATCCGATTCACAGGCCGCCAGCAGCTCGCCGATGCGCGGATCGGTGGCTCGCTTGTGGGCTAGTGTGGCGATCATGGAAAGCTGTTCGGCGCGGAATGGCGCCGCCTTGGGAGGCATCTCCGTCTCCTGATCCCAGGAGAGAAGCGAGCGGACGGAGTCCATCACCGCGGCCTCGCGCAGGAGCCCGAGCAGTTCGTCGTAGGGTTTGGAGCCCGTGGATGAGTGAGGAGTCGCAACAGCTGTCGACATGATGTGTATTCCTTTCCCGGACGCGGCGTCTGATCATGGCCGCGCCAAAGTGAGAGTGTAGCTTCTCAGGCAGGCAGGAGATCGACGCATGCAGACGATCCGCATCGAATCAGAACGGCTCATTCTGCGCTCGCCCCGGCCGGAAGACGCGACGGCGCTGGGCGCGATCTTTACGGATCCGCAGGCGACGACTTTCCTCGGCGTCAACAATCAGCCCTTCGTGCTTGAGTCGCCGGAGCGGCTGCAGGCGCGCGTCGCCAAACGCATGGAGTTTGAGCGCGATCATGGTTTCACGATCTTCAGTGTAGATCTGAAGAAGACGGGTGAAACCATCGGCGACTGCGGCCTGGCGCCGATCACATCCGATGATGGCGACAAGAGCACAGAAGTGGGTTATCACTTCGCGCGGAAGCATTGGGGCAAGGGATACGCCACGGAAGCCGCGATTGCGTCACTGCATGCGGGCTTCACGCGATTCGAGCTTTCGCACATCATCGCGGTGTGCGATCAGGGCAACGGCGCTTCGGAGCGCGTGATGCAAAAGGCGGGCATGCGCTATGTCGGCATCCGTCCTTACTTCGGCGAGCAGCTCAAGCTCTACGAAGCGATGCGTGACGAGTGGTTGAGCGCCCACTGATGGCGTCCGGTGTTCTCGGTTAAATAAAAGAACCGGCCTGCGCCAATCTCCCTCTCCTCCCAGATAGGAATTGGCGTTCCGGCCGGTGGGTTGATGGGAATCATCGGTGCGATGTGTAAGCGGCGAGGGCGCCGGCGCGTCACGAGCGTGTCAACTATCCGTGGCTCTTTGCATCCCATGCATCGAGGACTT
>JAULKL010053279.1:0-14447 GCA_032355745.1 Rubia rechingeri
AGTGTTATCAATTATCAGACTTTCCATGGATGGACCTATCCGGTCCTACATCCCAAAGGTGTTCTAATCTTAGTCAAATTTTACTAGTTGTTTAACAAGCAAACAGAATCCTAACGCTAGGCAATCACATTGGAAGTATCCGACATATATATAGATGTATGACCTATTTTACTATTCGTTAGATAGACATATACACTTTTACTGATTTTTCCATCGAGATTTTTTCCCTTGGAACGCTCCAGGGGTTCCTTTTGCAGATCACGGCTAAAGAAATTTTGACGTGGCCCAAGCGAGTTCCAGACGTATCAATTAGCATGACTAGTGGGACCCGTTAAGTCAAACTGTAGATTCGTTGGTTTATGTGCGCTTCCACGAGAAATACGCAGAGTAGAAATGAACGGGTGAGAAGATAGAACGCAGTGAAGAAGTACAATAATCATACAGAAGAAGAATGAGAGAACCAAGAAAATGGTCAATTCTCTTGGATCTCAAAGCACTGGGCTCAATACGTTTGTGATGCCGATTGCACAAGTTCTGGATGCCGCTGTTGTAGTGGGATCTCATATTGGTGTTGCAGTATCTTCAAGGCAGCTGGAGGTCAGCATCGAGCTCCGGATGAGGGTTCTTACCGCAGCAGATCCTTCGTCAAACCCTGCGTCAAATTCTAGGGTGAATATTGATGACCAACTCATAGAAGCCTCGACTGACCCTCAAATAGAAGCCTAAGAAAGATCCATCCAAGCGAATTGTGGCACGGGTGGTGCCACATTCCATTTACAGCTAGATTTGGCACAGATAGCGCAAACCCTTATGGTCGTGGGATACCTGGTCACTCTCCCATCGATACTACTCCATAGGCCGATTCAACCATCTATGGGGATAATTGATTCAATGCCCTTTGTGGTACAGATGAGGTTTAAACCCCAACGCATACCAAGGGTATCCTATCCAGGTCACCCAAGAGGAGAAATCCAAATTCGGCTACTACGAAATAGAAATTGTAATTATCAAATCGATGCTTTGATTTACACATTGAAATGTGATTTGAAATGTTATATATCTCTGCCAAATAGAAATTTAAACTTAAATGAAAAATAAGTTATCACAGATTAAAATTTGATAAAAGTTTCTGGAATACTTTACCTGTAACACTGAACTTAGTCAAACTTTCCTCGCAACTACAAAACATAAATTGTACTTAATACATCGATGATGTTATTTACCCACTGAGACGTTGTTTGAAATGTAAATATACCTACACCAAATAATAATTTAAATTTAAAGAAAAATTATCACAAGATTCATATTTGATGACAATTCCTAGAATACTCCGCCAGTAATATTGAACTTAGTCCTACTAGTCAATATTAGCATTTATTCTCTCTTTTTTCTATTACTAATGTTTTTGATACATTTTAATTAATCAATCAACGGATTTCACTTTTGACTCTAGTAGTTTGACTTGATAAAACATTTAATTTATATTTATACTTGTGAAATGCCTTTCTTTTTTAACTTTTAGAAAACATATAGATACTATTAGATATATAATGTCATCTTTTTATAAAATGTAAATAAATATAAAAGATTTTTAAAAAATTCAGATAGATAGTACAAATTATTAATATATTTTTAAATTGGATATGAAAAGATCTAGAAATAGGCATAACTAAACAAAATTTTGAATATATTCGTGTAATTTCCTTGCAGCTGCAAATAAATAAAAATTATCACATCAATAACATAAATGATGTGAACGTGATTTGAAGTGTCAATGAATGCCCGCCAAATAATTATATAATTGTAATGAAAAAGATAATTATAACCGATTAAAATTTGATAACCCTTCCAAGAATTCTCAGCCTGTAATGTTGAATTTAGTCCAACTAGTCATTATTAGCATCTATTTTCCTGTTATCTTTTTTTTTCTACTCTTATTTTTTGAGATGTTCTAATAAATGAATCAACGGATTTCACATTTGACTCCAGGAATTTGACTATAACCTCAACCTCTAACTTCCATTTATACTTGTGAAATACCTCTCTTTTAAACTTTAAAAAACATGCACGTAGTTTTGGATATTCAATGGCTTGTATTTTTTATTTTTTTGGAATAATGGTTACTTTCATTACCAAAAATCTTTATACACAAGCGATTAAAGATCCAGCTTTCCTATCTCCTTTTCTACACCTTTCCGGATTCTATCATCAATTTAGCACATTTTTCTTTCAATCTAGGCCTACACCAAGCTCTATACACAATAGTATCTATGATGTCACTAACTATATCCTCCTCCTTTTGTGTATTTCTTCCAAAACTTTTGTCATTTCTGAAACTCCAAATGTTGTACAATGTCTCAGCAAAAGCCAGCTTTAACATCTCTGCTTTCCACCCCTTTCCTCTTGCGTTCTTCATCATCCAGGCCTTTTCAGTTTCCCATCCATCCGGCTTTCTGTCTCTCTGCATCCATCTCTGAATTTGAGACCAAATCTATTCCATTTTCTTGCATCTGAAAAACAAATGTTGCAAAGACTCTTCCTCTTCACAAAATTGACATTTACTCTCCACCTGAATCCCCATTTTTATCAGCTAATCTTTATTTGCCAATCTGTTATGGCATTCCAACCAAACTTTGAACTGGGCTCTTGGTCTTGCTGCATTATTTCACAACAGTTTGTTCCATTCCATCCTCTCCATTTCACCCCTTAACTCCTTATATATCCTCTTCATTCTAAATTTTTTCTCAGCTACCATATCCTTCCAAGCCTTCATATGCATCACTTGATCTATATGCACTTCAATAGCTTCTTGATCACCCAAGAAATATTAGCTGGAAAAAACACATTCATCATATCACTACCCTTTATATAGTAGGCATGGTTCCACTGCACCCACAACCTATCAGCTTTCCTATGAAGGTTCCATAACATTTTTATCAGACAAGCATTACCCCAATCCAGCAAATTAATAATGCTCAAACCACTATTTATTCTAGGTGTAAATACTTTCTCCCAAGCATCTAGAGACTTCCTCGTTATACTTTCACCCCCACTCCACAAAAAAGAGCAACATAATGCATCTATGTGTTTTATGACTTTCTTAAGCAAAGGGAAACATTGCAGCCAGCAATTTATAATAGCAAATAGCACACTGCATAATTTAGAGCTCCAATGCCTAATCCTTTTTGTCATCTTATCAATCAAGGGTTGGCACATTTGTATTAACAATCTCTTACTAGTTAAAGGAAATCCTAGGAAATTTAATGGCAACATACCTTCTTCAAAACCTATTAAGCTTATTATCTCCTCCTTCAGACCAGCTTCAACACCATCAAAATAGATTATGCATTTGCTAGGGTTTACAGAGAGCCTAGTTGATCCTGTAAAAGTGTTAAAAGCCTCCATCATAACTGCTACAATTTTTTTGCTTCCTTTTGAGAAAAGTAACAGGTCATCTTCAAAAGACAAATGGGTGATATACATCTTTCCACACCTTTCATGAAACTGGAATCCTGAGTTGTATTTCAGTCCTTGCAAACATCTATTTAAATGCTCCATCACCAACACAAACAGCAGGGGGGAAAGGGGATCCCTTTGCCTTAATCCCCTTTATGCAGTCAAGAAATCTGTTGGTTTCCCATTTATCAAGTACCTGTATGATACAGTACTGACACATATCATAGTCCATTCCAAAAATCTCCTTGGTAATCCCAACTTCTTTAGAATGCATTCCAAGGAACTCTATTCAACAGTATCATATGTCTTTTGTAAATCCATTTGAATCATACAATTAGCTCCACCATTTTTTCTTGTATAACCCCTGACTAATTCATAAGCCAGGAGAATGTGGTCATGAATATCCCTACCTAGGACAAAAGTAGCCTGAGTCTCATTCACCACTTCCCAAATCACTGAACTCAGCCTAGCAGTCAATATTTTTGAAATGATTTTGTATAAAGTAGTAAGACGTGAGATAGGTCAGTAGTCCTTCACTCCTTTAGCATTCTGAATTTTGGGGATAAGAGTCACAATGGTGTTGTTGACAGCCTTATACATTATGCCTTGCTCAAAGAATTCCTTAACTGCACTAACAGTGTCCTTCTTAACCACTTCCCAGTTGGCTTTAAAGAATCTTGCAGTGTATCCATCCATACCAGGAGCTTTATTGTCTCCAATCCCCTTCAAGGCTCTCCATAATTCTTCTTCATTTACAGGCTAAATTAGTTTTCCACGTCCATTCTTACTAAGCTATTTTCCTTTTCTTAAAACTGTCAGATCCACTCCATTAATTTTCTCAACTTCTTTGCCCACTAACTTCTCATAGAAACTCATAACTTCCTTCATAAGACTTTTCTGGTCATAGGATTTAGTACCATCCTCTCTTTCCAGGGTTGTCATGCTCTTCTGCTTATTTTTTGCTTTCACAATAGCATGGAAAAGGCATTGTTCTCAACCCCAAGTCTCAACCAATCTACCTTTGCCTTCTGACTAGCTAATTCTTCATCAACATCATTCCATTTCAGTACTTTGTGGTTACAACTCGACACCTTCTGAATTTTTTCCTGATACATTTTATCTTTATCCAGCTCCAATTGTGCTTCATATGGCTCCTCCCTTTCTTTTCCAATCTTCATTTTAATCCCAGGCGCTACTTTCATATGCACTTTCAGAGCAGCTTGTAATCTCATCATTTTTCTCCATAAAACAAACTTAGCAGAGCCCTTCTCCTTGCCTTGCCAGTTCATCTTCACAGTGTCCTTCACTTTCTTTCTATCCAATAGATAATTCATGCATTTAAACATCTTTATCTTCCTTCTTTTCAGGAGTGCATGATCAGACACCCCAGATGGTTCTACTTCAACTTTCAAATCAGCAAATTTTTTAAACCAATCAATATTTCCCAAGGCTCTATCAATCCTTGAGTATATAACCTCATTCTGATGTTTGTTAGACCATGTATAATATTCACCTTCCGATTCACATTCAAACAGTTCCACCTTCTCCATCATTTCCTCCATATCACAATATTCACTTCTCTGTACATTATTGCCACCCATCCTATCTTTAACAATCAGCACATTGTTATAATCCCCTATTAGTAACCATGGCCCTTTATCCCTATATCTCCCAGCTATATCCTCTAATTCCCTCCACAATTTCCTCCTTTGGTTTATTTGGTTTGCACCATATATTGCAGTGAACTGCATGATCAATTCTCCATTCATAACACATATATCACGGTGGATATATTGCTCACCACTACACAAACTCTTCACTTCATACACATTTGGATCCCATAGAATCTAAATCATGCCATTCAAGTGATCATCATAATTATCTATAAATTCTATTTTTCCCAATCTACTCCTTATAGCTTCAACCTCCTCTTTTTTAACACGTGTTTCGATTAATACATCAAGGTTAATATTCATACCTGAGAGATGTGCTCCAATCTCTCTTTTTTGTTGTTGTTTTATTTAGCCCTCTCACATTCCATAAAATTATCATGGAATATGGCCAAGGCTATCTGCTGGATCATTATAAATCTGCATACCTATATTCTGTTTTCCTTGATTCAGCATCACAACTCCTGAGTCCTCAGCCTTCACCACTGACTTCCCTATTTTGCCTCTACTTTTTGCCCTGATTAAACTCCATTCATCTTCCTTACCTTTCTGCTCCATATTTATCATATCATTCTCAGTATTCCTTTCTGCCATTTCCTGTCTTTCCATCAAATTTCCATCATCTGTCTTAATATCCTTCAATACCCATTTTTTCACCACTTTCTGCTTCATATCCTTTTCCTTGCACTGATGGCCTCCTATCATGCATTTATCACAGAATAATGGTCTCCACTTATATTCAATAGCCTGCTGCATTTTAGTCCCCCAACATCCCTGACATTCACATACTATGGTAGTTTATGTGAGATATCTATCTCCACAAGAATTCATGCATATGATACTCGGAGTTTTTTAGCAGTACATTCATCAGATACTACTGGTTTCCCCAGAGCACTCCCAATTTTCCCTAGACTGTTAGCTCCCCACAAATGTAGGGGCAGCTTAGGCAGCTTAATCCATATTGGCAGTGTTTTGACCATATCTTTCTTCAGCTCAAAGTTAGCCTTCCAATCATGCAAAAACATAGACATTCCATGAATAGTATAAGGCCCTTTACTCAATATAGAATCTCTATTAGCACCTGATTATATTTTGAAAATAAAGTAGCCCTTCTCATTTTAATACTTCGCAGGCAGTTCTACAAATGACCAAAACTTTAGCATGTAATTATTCATTGCATTCATAGTTAATTCTCCTCCAATTACATACATGATCAAGGCATTTTCCAAGAAGATCATCTCCGATCTCACATCCGCATCTTCTATTTCAATCCCTACTTCCCCATTAACAATAGTTGGAGCTCTAAATTCAATAGGCATACCATTAGACTGAATGTGATTCTCCCTGATTATAACCACCCATACTTTGTTCCCAATGAATTTGCTCTCAGTTGCCTTAACAGAATCATCATCCTTATTAGAATTGGCAGAATTATTTACCTTATTCAACTTTTCTGGTTCCTTCTCATCCTTCCCACCCATCTCCAATTTATCACCAATCGATCTTGCTTGACTGCTAGTACCTCCCTTCAGCTCCCGTGAGATACTCTATTTCGTTGCCATTGGCGTCGCCATCCTTTTACTCGGCCGACCACGTCCCTTCTTCGTCGTCGCGATGTTCACACCATCAGTATGTGTAATCGCCCATATTCAATTTGCATTGCCCTTGACTAATCTTAATGTCTTGTATTTTTTAAATGTGAACATTTTTTAAAGTATTTTTTTATTATTTTGGATAAATACTACACTTAAATAACTACAGTTAAATTGTATATGGCAAGCTTGATATATAGTTTTTAAACTGTAGTAGTCATACTAAAAAAGACTTGAATTTTATTAATGGAATTTGCTTGCAACAATAAAAGAGAAATGTAATTAACACATCGATCATGTCAATGATTTTATTTAGCCATTGAGACATGTTTTGAGTTGTCGATAAAACACCACCACATAGGTAATTACTCTAAAGAAACTTAGTAACCCGGATTGATAAAATTTGAGAACCCTTACTGGAATACTCCGCATGTAACGTTGAAGTTAGTCCAACTAGTCATTATTAATATTTATTCCTTGTTGTCATTTTTAACGACAAATTTTTTGGATACGCTCTAGTAAATCAATTCACAGATTTCACTTTTGATTCTAGAAATTAGACCCTAATATCAACATTTAACTTCCTTATATACATGTTAAATACTTTTATTTTTTTACTTTTAGAAAATACATCTAGTATTGAATACTTTCTCCTTGTATTTTTAATTAAGAAAAAAATAAGGAAGTATTCAATGCTAGATTGACAGTACGATCTATTAATAAGATTGGAATTGGATATGAAAACCTTTATAAATAGTTTTCATTCCATAATAGTCAATACTAAAAAAATCTTGAATTATATATATATATATAATTTCGTTGCAAATATAAATGAGAAATTGTAATTACCAGATCAAGCACATCAATGATGTAATTTACTCATTGAGGCTTGGTTTGAGGTGTCAATTAATCACCACTAACTAATAATTTAACTTTCAAGAAAAAAAGCACTTTCATTATCACCAATTAAAATTTGAATACCCTTTTCTAAATACTCCACCAATAAGGTTGAGCTTAGTCAAACTAGTCATAATTAGTATTGATTCTCTTACTAGATCTTTTCTACTATAAATTTATCTAATACGTTTGAATAAATGAATCATTAATTGAATTTAGATTTTAGTCTAGACTAACATTACAAAAATGACACATAATTAAAATACAATAAAATATCGTTGGGACTTGTAATATTTTAGTATGAGGCCACGTACTTTATGAAAGAATTTTTGTGACATAAATCATCGGTAGATTGAATTAAATATTTATTATGTGGATAAAACAAAATTCTTAGAGAATTTTTAATAATAACATATGTGTAGAAATTATGGCAGAACAATAGTTTGAAGCATATATAGAAGTCAATCAAATGATGACTTTTTCTATTCGCTCTCCCTTCTCTCTAACCCATTCCCGCATCTCTCTAACCTTCTTATTAAAATAATATCAACGATTACCTCTGTCCCCAACGGTTATTTTTAGGCAGAAACGGCTCTATAACGGTCGCCGGAAACCTAAACCCATGGTGGCTCCGCCCTCTGGCGTGAGTTCGCCGCTCTCCTACCATGTTGTCCTCACTCAACAACCATCCCGTCCCAATACTTCTCATCTAGAGCTTAATCCCATCACTGAATACAAGGGCGAAATTGCTGTTCTATTTGAAGAGGCTGAAATTGATCAACTATCGGAGCCTTTCAAGCGCAACCTAATCGGAAAGTTCCCGAGGGGTAGACCTTCATTGGAATTTATCCGACATCAGTCAAGAAAATTGGGTTCAAGGGTGAACCGATCATCACCGCTCTCGACAGGAGGCACATCTTCATCAAGTTCGAGTTAGATGAGGACATCCAGCGATGCTGGATTAAGAGGAACTGGAATCTAGGAGGATCCGTCATGAAGGTTCTAAAATGGACGAAGAATTTTGATGTTAAAGAGGAACCCCCTTTGGTACCGGTCTGGTTAACGGTGGAATTCCCGCCGGCTTACTATCTCCATCCGGATTCTATCCCACACATAGCCAGCAGACTTGGCGAACTAATCTTTGCTGATCAGCCCACAATCAACCATACGAGACCTTCTACCATCCGGTTGTGCGTAGAAATGGATCTTACGGCCGTGTTTCCATCAAGAATCAGGTTAGGCTCCACAAAGGACAGCAAATGGTATGATATCAAATATGAAGATCATCCGAAACACTGCGGCAAATGTCTCAAGATCGGACATCATGCTTCAGAGTGTGGGACTCAGAGGCCTCGCGTACAGAACGCCAAACCGGCTGAAAAATGGTTTCCAGTGGGTACCAAAGCTCCCACTGGGGTTCACCAGGATGACATTGCTGATATCCAAATCCCAGATACTGCCACAGGGCATCCGGAGGCTCAGTTTCAAACGGAGAATCAAGAAGTGCATTTGGGGGATCTTAATGGTCCTCAATTGCTTAATGCCTATAAGGAGGATGAGGAGTTCCTCGACGCGGTGGAAAACATGGATAAGGATACTATGACGGCCGAGAGGGATTTGGTCATATTGGATAGGGGCAGACATATAACTAAGTTCAATCCGAGATCCTCAATGCGGAGAACATCAGTTAGCCCACCTCAAAAGCTAGCAGCAGTTTCAGTTGAACACACTCTCAGGAATAGAAGGAGAAACTTTGCAAACTGGAGATCCATAGATGATCTGATGATCAATAACTATGAGGACTACAACCATAATAGCTCTTTTCAGTCTCTCAGTACTTTAGATAGAAGTCAGGTTCTTCAAAACCTGAGGGATTCGCATCAAAAAATACTGACAAAGTTTAATATGCAGGTACAGGACATTGGGCTGTGCACAATGGATAATGACATTGGGGATATTGCTGCTGCTCAGGCTCATGGAGGGGCTCCTGCAGTACAAACATCTCTTGTTGCTACCCCAAATACACGTACAGAGATTCACAGTTCAGGTAACCCTGGGCCTCCTATTCCAAATAAAGAAAAAAAATTCTTCACCTCTCCTAACATGGTCACTACTCGCTTGAAAGCTAGAAATAAAGTTTCTAATGAATATTAAGATACTTATGTGGAATGTTAGAGGGATTCTTTCTTCTAGACTGAGATTGCAGAGATTAATTCAAACACACAGGCTGGACATCTTGATCATAATTGAGACAAAACAAAAAAAATGAAAAAATGGACTGTTTTAGGATACAGTTAGGATTTGATAGTGCACTGTGTTCACAGGATGCTAGAATTTGGGTTTTCTTTAGGAACAATCTTGTACCAACACTTATGGTGAATAATAAGGATTTCCTTAAAATCCTAGTTACAAATGTTGACCAACAGGTTCAATTTCATCTATTTGCTATCTATGGTAAGCACAACAGACAGCTTAGGACAGCAATGTACCACTCACTCACACAATGCACACTTAATGATTCCATACCTGCTGTTCTTGCTGGGGACTTCAATGTGACTAGGTCTGTGCTTGAGTATAAAGGTAGATGTACCCCTGACCTTAATAGTATACTGGATTTTGACACCTTTATTCAATCATCTGGATTAAGTGATTTAACTACTGCTGGAAATATGTTCACTTGGACTAATGGAAGATGGGGAAGAGATAGGGTGTGTAAGAGACTGGATAGGATTATGGCTAATGCTAAATGGAATGAATCATATCCTCATACATCTATCCAAATTCTTAATCGGACTCCCTCAGATCATTCACCCCTCCTCCTGAATACCAACATTCAGGAAACTTCGGCTCCTAAGACATTCAAATTCCAGAAAATGTGGTTACAGAGGGCTGAGCTATATGAAATCATAAAGTCTAACTGGGATATTCAGATAGATCAGCAGGGAATGTTAGGATTTTCTTTGAAACTTAAAAGACTTAAAAATGTCCTAAAACTCTGGAATAGGTCCACATTTGGAAATATTTTTACAAACATACAGAGGGCGGAACTAAGGGTCCAGGAGATGGAGGTTCAGTTCGATCTGTGCCAAACAGATCATAATTTACATCTATTAGCCCAAGCTACAGCTGACCTAAATAAGTTTTTGACAGAGGAAAACTTATATTGGAAACAAAAAGCAAGGATGAAATGGCTACAGGGGGCAGATATGAACACTAAATTCTTTCATAATTCGGTTAGGGATAGATATTCAAGATCTAGGATTACCAAAATCAGGAATAACTCAGACCAATGGCTAACTGATCAGCAGGACATATGTAATCATGCTGTTAACTTCTTCAGGGATCTCCTTAGCCAAGACAATCAGGATATCACTGGCCAGTCACTAGCTAATTGTCTAGATTATATCCCTACCATCATTACAGAGGAAGATAATAGTCACTTAATGCATATGATTGACATGGAAGAGCTCAAGGGCATTGTGTTCAGCCTTAATCCTGAGAGTGCAGCAGGGCCTGATGGGTATCCTGGTTTTTTCTATAGATATGCTTGGGAAATCATTAAATCAGACTTACTCAAGTCTGTACAGGAGTTCTTGTGTGCAGTCCCTATCCCAAAGAACATTTCTAGCACTCTGATCTGCTTAATCCCTAAAACACCCACCCCAGCCACTTTATCTGATTTCAGACCTATCTCTCTGTCAAACTTTAGTAATAAAATATGTTCAAAGCTTCTAGTGGTCAGATTAGCTAAGGTTATAGATAAGTGCATATCTACTGAACAAAGTGCTTTCATACCCGGGAGAGAGATTTCGGACAACATCCTCATAATGCAAGAGATGGCTAGACTACTGGATAAGAGAAATCAATCTCTTAACCTAATTGCTAAGATTGACATGTCAAAAGCCTTTGATAGAGTTTCATGGATGATGATAAACTCTTTAATGTTGAAAATGGGGTTTCATGGTCATTTTGTTCGAATTGTTTTATCAAATATATCTGCTGCCCATTTTTCAGTTCTGGTTAATGGAATCCCAAATGGGTTTTTCAAGGCATCTAGAGGCCTCAAGCAAGGAGACCCCTTATCTCCTATTCTCTTTAATCTTATTACTGAGGTTCTTAATAGAGGTTTGAAATACATGTTTGCTAATAATCTATTGGACAATTTTCGAACCCCTGGTACTGCAATGATTTCACATCTTTCATATGCTGATGATACTGTCATTTTCTTAAGGGCCACATCTAAATCCCTCAAAAACTTAATAAAATTCTTAACTGTCTATGAAAGAGCCACTGGACAGAGGGTGAATTATAGTAAAAGTGCCTTCTATGTGGGAAATAAAACTAGTTCAGTAACTAGGGACAGAATCTGTAATACTACAAAAATGACACAAGGCTTTTTTCCTTTCCAATATCTGGGAGTAACTATCTTTAAAGGAAGGAAGCTGAATGCATATTTTCAAACCTTGGTTGAGAAAATGAATGCTAGGATTCAAAACTGGAATAATAAGACTCTTAATCAGGCTGGTAGAGTAACTCTAGTTAAATATGTGTTGTCTGCCATTCCACAGCACACTTGGTGTGTTATGGCTCCCACTGCATCTGTTATCCATACAATTGAGCAGTTAGGACTGGATTTTATATGGGGTGTTAATAAGGATGGATCTCAGAAAAGGCATTGGAGAGGATGGCAGGGTCTGAGCTACCCCCATCAGGAAAATGGCCTTCAGCTGAGAAATTTTTCTCATGTTCTTGATAGTTTTTCTCTCAAACTGTGGTGGAAGCTGCAGATCGGCACTACCCTGTGGTCAAAAATGATGTGGTCTTTACCACACTCAGCTAGGAATTCTGATCCTTGGAAAAGAAATTTGAAAATAGCATCAATTGCCTTACAAAACTCTTTCATCCTCATTGGTAAGGGTAGTTGTAACTTTTGGACTGCTAACTGGACCAAATTAGGTTGTTTAGCTGATTTATGGTGCACTCATATGCAAATCCCCCACCCATATATCACGGTTAAAGAATTTAGTGTCCAAAAGAATCAAATCATTCATGATCTTACTATAGGATTAGATACTTATGTGTGCTCATATATTATGCAAGACATTATTTTTACTGATATGCAGGACAAGCTGATATGGAAGCCCACAAAGACAGGTAAGTTCTCCATTTCATCTGCATATGATCTGTTGAGGAATAGCAGATCCCAATCCTCCTCCCTGATTAAGGTATGGAATAAACTTTTGCCCCGCAAGGTGGCTCTTTTCTGTTGGAGGATGATAAATAATATGCTACCTTTGGATGATACTCTGGAAAGGTTTGGATTTGCAAATACATCTCGATGCTCTCTCTGCCTGCTAGCTGCTGAGTCTAGGAATCACTTGTTCAATCTTTGTCCACTATCTGTTAGTCTATGGTCATATGCATATCAATTGCTGGATATTACAAATCCTGATTTACAAACCATCTTTGATAAACTTTCTTGGTGCTGGTCCTTCAGCTTAGCTTCTAAGACAAAAAATAAATTTTTCCATATCATACCTTCACTAATTTGCTTCATAATTTGGAAGGCTAGATGTTCTTTCATTTATGATAATAAAAAACCGAGCCTCCAGAGAATGATAGCAGACCTTCACAGATTCCTTGTTGATATATTCACAGTTAATCCTCAGAAAATATACTCTGATTGTGATTTACTTTCTGCAAAAGGATTCTTGCCTGTGTATAAAACCCCTAGGCTAAAAATAATCAGGGTCATAAAATGGAAGCCTCCGGATGTGGGATACACTGTCAATACTGATGCGGCATATAAGCCACTACATTCCTCAATGGCTGGGTATATAGTTAGGAATTCTCAAGGAATGGAAGTATATGTTGGAGCACAAAACATGCCAATGATAGCAGATGCTATGGAAGCTGAACTCTTGGCTGCTATTACCGCTGTAGAGATATGTATTGAACATAATTTCTTACCACTAATTATACAAACTGATTGTCTCCAGGTTTGTACACTCATTGCTAAGGAGGTCTCTTGGCCATGGAAACTAACAAACCAGCTATGGAGATTGCAGAAGTTGGTCCAGCAACACAATCTCACTCTCGTCCATATTTTCAGAGAGCAGAACAAGCCCGCTCATGCTTTGGCTAGAATGGCAATGGAGTTGGGAGTTAGCAGCAGGAAAGTTTGGACCTGGAATCAACTGAATGGAGAGGTAAAAGCAGCAATGGTTGGAGATAAACTCGGCATTCCAGATCTTAGGGTATAGTTGATGGCTACGGTTTCGATACGCGAGCTTGCGGTCTAGGAGGATCTTATGCGTTCTAAGAATGATGTATACTTTTGGTTACTTTTGAATTGTTCGCTCTACGGACAATGTATACTTTTGTAAAGGTTCTTGATTATCTGGCCACCCTGGGATTCACACGGGGGTGGAAATCCTTGAGGTGGAAACATAATCAATGAATGAAAATGTACTTGAGTCGCTATTGCGCGACCGTAACGCCTACATAACACATCAAAATTTGTATTGATACATTTTCAGAGTTAAATTTTGGATTGATGGCTTGGGGAGCCGAATAAACACCCCCACCGAAAGGTGGCTTATTTAAAAAAAACATAGTCGGATGTGCACGATATATGCACAAAAGATTCTCAAGTATTTGATTAATATTTATTAATTGTTAAGTTATTTTAAATAAAGGTATTGTTCATTTTTAACTACTTGATTGATGTGTCCATTTTATACAGTTATTTTGGAACTTTTTGGATTCACTTTTGTACACTTTTGTGCTCTAGATGTGGCATTTTGCCTTGAAATTCTCTAAGATGAGTTAA
>JAULKL010054309.1:0-14447 GCA_032355745.1 Rubia rechingeri
AGACAGGTGACCGTAAGGGGAAAACGTTCGACAAGTTTGAGATTGCCACATGGTGTAGGGAAGGAGGAATGACTACGTGCTAGTTGGTCACGTTAGTCAAAGAAAAGAACCCTGTCCTAGTCGCTTTTGAGTGCATTGAAGGTGAGAGGGTTTGTGTTGAAAATTGGAACGCTTGGACTGCTCATTGCAACTACGCATTTCGGAGGTGGGTCAGATTTAGTATATGGGCACACTGGCCGAACATTCAGTTAGATGTGAAGGAGGGGGGTGTGAAGAGACATAAAGGTAAAATCCCATATTTTATAATAGTTAGATTTGAAATGCCTAATTGTTGCTATTAACGTCTATATTACATCATAATCCCTTGCAGGGAAGTTTCAAGTTTGAAACTAAAGTGACTAAAGAATAATGGAGGAAGTTGAGGAAGGACGTGGAAGGCAAGACTGCCAATGCACATCGTAGTTGGAAATCAAAGGTTGCGAACAAGTACATACATTTCATGACAAGCAGAAAAATTCCAAAGTACAAGCCATGGGAAAAGAACTGGTGGATTGATGAGGAGGAATGGAAACTGTTAGAGGAAAACATAAAAATAGTAGAGTTCATGGTAAGTATAGTTCTTAAAAAAATCATAAACATTATTTCAATATTTATCAGCTAGTTCATTGTGATAATAACTATTTAGACTTTTTTTTTGTTTTCAAAAAAAAAGAGTGAGGGAAAGTTCCCAGTCAAGGGAAAAGAAATACACACACCACACCGCACCAAGGGGCAACATGGCTACAAGGGAAAAGCTTATTGAGCAGCTAAAAGAGAAGGAGAGAAAGAAGTTGAGGGATCAGGGCTACATAGAGGAAGAGATCGAGCAAGAGATTAGTTCCAAGAATTTCAAACCAAACAGATCACTGCTTGAAAAGATAAAGATTATGCAACCCCGGAAGTCAAAGCCATAGCTGAGGATTTTGTAAGTATTCAGTTCATATAAAGATCTATGTATATGTAAACATATTTTCATTACTAACCCAATAATATGCACCACGGTTGAGGATGAACGAGGAAAAAGAGAAGGGAACCCTAGAGTTGGCACTGTGTGAGGACATTATGATAAGAGCCACCGGGAAGAAGGATCACCCGGGTCACTATAGAGATACCTAGACTCGACTGCCAACAACTGTTGCTATCCCATGTATAGCAAGAAACAAGTGTGACAACAGCTCCTCGTCCCAAATGAAGGAGATCGAGAAACCCCCCACTGATCAGCCGATTGTGAAGGCGATGGTTGCTTACCTTAACCAGTTGGTCAAGGGAATGGCTGCAGTAGGAGGATTAAATATTCTGGAAGGTCTAGAGGACCCAAAGAGCTTCATTGAGAAGGCCTTGGTTGGTGTACCACCAGTCTTAGCAGCTCTGGCTAAGATCCCAACGATACATGGGAGAGGTTTATATGCATTTCAATTACTGAATTTCTACTTTTACTTTCCTTTTTCATTTAGACCCTAAACAAGTTGAGACTAATTAAATGATTGCTCCGTGCAACAGGATGGTGAGTTGGTCACCTTGTTCATTGTGAGGCGTGTGAGGAGAGTGGGTGCGTTCTTGAACCAATATAAGGCATTCAGAATTATACGGTACTATGGTCATGCGAAACCATCGCGGGTTCACACATTTCAAAAACAAGCACTTGAGCAAGAGAGACGAATTCAAACTCAAGACATTCTCATCCGGAAGTTGATCCAATACACCGGCCTTGAGCTTCCTAAGAATGTAGATGATTTGACACCCCATTGGACTCCGCCATCAACAAGATTGTACCATTCTCCGAAAGATATCGAAGTTAATCGGGAGGCAATCATTGCATTTCCTAGAGACGAAGCCGACAACCCCGACAATGTTATCCTCGCTAGTGACAAAAAGGTACTCATGTAAAATTTATCAAATCATGAATAAAATAGTTGGTGTGATATTTTAAAAATGTAATTGGTGCGATGTAGGGTTCATATATGTGTGAGCTTTACATTGATCAAGACATAAATGGTGGACCATTCCACATAGCCGAGGGAGTCTTGCACGAGTTAATGAAACATCCTCACACCATACCAATTGCAGAAGGTTTGTCAAGAATTTCTTGGGAGAAACCATTGGTGAAGGGTGCCCCATTTCCAATTCCCGACGAGGAATACAAGAATGTAGGTCTCGCTCATGGAATGTTTCTTTTGTGGCTGCGTCGA
Source organism: Rubia rechingeri (assembly GCA_032355745.1). NCBI lineage: Eukaryota > Viridiplantae > Streptophyta > Magnoliopsida > Gentianales > Rubiaceae > Rubia > Rubia rechingeri. The sequence goes on from JAULKL010054309.1 coordinate 2,229, forward strand.
CTAATATATGCCGATTCTATAAAGGATCGACATTTGAAAGTCAAGCGGCCAACAACACATAAAATGGTCCAAACTACACCTAAACCAGTCCACAGGACACCTAAACCGGTCCAAAAAACACCAGACAATACCCAACAACCTGTTCCCAGAGCACAAGTCCCAAAAGATTCACCGCACTTCGCACGAGTGCTGTACAATTGGCTTCAAGCACATGAACGTAACTCAACTTACGCATTCTTGGGAAACAATTGTGTATTTGGTGGCAAGAGAGATATCATAGAGATGTGGAGTGATTTGAAGACCTATGGATATGTGAGCAAGTTAATCAGACGCTTATGTCCATATACATCTTGTAAGTAAAATATACACATTGTGTCATATTTTATTCATGCTTAATATTTATTTTTATCTCATTGTTTACAACTATTTTGAAAAAAAATCTTAATTTCAAGGTACATGTATTTCATATTTAATTAAAAAAAAGGATGGGTCAGATACATGTGTCTGGTGATGACTCAAGAGATCAGTTGTACAAACCAAGAGAGAATCGAATACATTCGCAAAAACACTGGGAGAAAGGATAAGAAATTATTCATTGCACCCTACATTGAAAGGTTATAGTAATTGTCTTCATAATGTTTACGAACATCAATTACGCATTTTAATAAACATTAATATAATTTTCTTTTCAGGGATCATTGGAAATTGATCATTATTGTTCCGGAAAAGAAGCGTGTCTATTGGATGGATCCATTGCACTTCCAACCGTTGGATGTGTTTGTTAGGATTTTGGAGTCGTCCATGAATGACGCAAGCAAGCATGGTGAAATCAATTTCAAGGTGGTCAAAATGAAGGTATACTATGCAACAATTGCATAGTTTTTTCTAGTGGAATTTCATTACGTGTTACTATACGTTACAAATTCATTGTTCCCTTCAATAAGTACAAGAAACAATGGAAATCATGGGAGTGCGGCTACTAAGTAATGTTGTACATAATAGAGTGCACAGAAGCCGTAAAGTTGGATTTACTTGAGATTGACAAGGTAATTAAACATTTTCCTGTAATAAACATTAATACCTTCTCAATCGCAACTATAAAATCGCATGTTCTTCCAAAAGACAATGCCCTATTCCAAAGAAAACATTAACAACACAATGAATTGTTTGACGAAACATCTCATTCTTAGCCGCTCGAAAACTCTTGGTAACCCAATTTTGGTATACTAACATGAATTACATCAATTAGTGTGATGTGAAAGTTTGGAATTGAATTGTATTGATTTCTATTCCTATTTATAGATTATTGCTTAGTTAGCATTTTCTAAAGATTTATTTTATCTTGTAGAACAAAATCGTGTATTGGGTTACAATTTTTACAGTTGAATGAGGCTTATTTTGAGCTGGATAAATGAATAAAATTCATATTTTGAGCATTGGAGCAGTATACAGTTCCGAACATGTAAGACAATTCGTCCCTTTGATATGATGGGGCCATAAAATCGTTATGAACTTGAAAGTGAATTATCCCCCCAAAAATTTAGATCACAGGACTTTACAGATACGACCTAGAAAGAGGATCCCAACAAGGAACTCATCAATCAATAGAATCCGATTTTACGTTCCGGGTGAAGAACCATTACAGTTTTGAACTTGGAACAATACGACAGGGCCGACTGAGGAAACTGCGGTTTTGAGTGAGGAACGCTTCTCAACCACCTTTAAAAGGTGTTTCGAGTTTGGAATGCATGACCAAGGCCAAGTGAGGGATTTTAGGTTGCAAGTTCGTAACATATTAAAGGCGGTTCGTTCGCCCTTTTTTAAGACGGTTGAGAACTGCCTTTAATCTGATTTAGAACCACCTTAAATTGGATGAGATTAAATGCACGACTAGAGATGACACTTTGAAATTGTCTTATCTGGTCCGATATAACCGCCTTTAGTTGTCCCTTCCCCCACCAGTGACTAAACATCCTAAGGCTAAAGGTGAAGCCACATTGGAATTTAAAGCCGGAGTATGGAGACTAATTTTTCAATTTGATTTAGATTGTATTTTGGGCTGATCCTCTTATAGTACATAAGAGATATTAGATTAGCCTTTTAGATACAAACTTTTTGTTCTATAGATATTTTAGAATTTTGCAGATATAATTTTTTGATTTATTTCCAGATTCTGGTCTGCCGCAGAGGGTCCAGTTTGCCAAAATGGAACCCAAATTCTGGGAGTAGTTCTTTTCCAAGTTTTAATTCAACATCATGTTTCCAGTTTATTTATTTTACGATTTATACATGCATATCATGAGTAGCTAATTCATTTATTGTCATGGAATAATGAGTATTAGTTTTATGAATCGTGGGCCCTAATTGTTTTATAATTGATTCTTATGTGTTCTTAATTATTCTTGATCAAATTTATTATTAGCATGTTTAAATCTGATCAACTTGAATATTGTTAGGATGATACTAGCCAATTCCACCAATACGTAATCATTGGAAAGGGCTAGTAAGTAGCGCGTTCTTGTGAAGCAATACAGATAACTAGCTAAAATTGTAATAGCAAGATAGGGAAAAATTAGGTGTGCATTACTATTTTTTTTACTTTGGTAATTGCTATATCAGGTTTTTTTTCATTCTTAAGGTTATCGAGGTGTGTATCTCGGTTAGCGAATACATTCCAGAGGCATATTGGTAAGAGAAACAATGGGTTAATTATAATTGAACAATTGTCAACAAGGTAAGAAAGAATTGAGGAGGTTAAGCATACCTACCAACCTATAACTAATAGATACAAAATTCATTATTAGGCCAATGATCGGTGTTAACCTTTTCATTTTTTAAGCCAAGAATGGTTGATGCAACATATTTTCCTCCAAAAGATGATATGAACCTAGTTCTACAGTTTGGTCCTATACATATATAATATAAAAGGATTAGGAGATGCGTTTCCAAAGTTACTAATCTCCACCCAACGTGTTAATTCCTAACTTTAATCTATGTTAATTACTACTAGTTATTCTTAGCCATTTCATTATTAATATATTATCATGACTTTTATATTTTAATCCATTAGTTTGTTTTGCATTTTTAGGTGTTAGAAAATATGCTGAATTTAAGGCGTGGTGGTTACACAAAAGGTTTTCGAAATTAGTTGATAAATTTTATAAATATTGCTCCTTTCCTCTTGGGATCAACTCTTCTTGCCATTGTGCTAATTAAATCTTTTTAGTGGCTTGCAGATTATTTTGGAGAGTGAAGCGATGCTCACCAAATTAGTGCCACTACCGAGGAACAGTAAGTTAATTTTTATAATTTTTACCTACTAATTTGTGTGTTAGTGCTTGGTTTATGACCATATCATCAAGGCCAAATTTAATATTCGACTCGAAAGTAGAAAAAATAGCCAAGCAGAACAGAAAGAGAACAAAACAGCGCAAATCAGCTTCTGTCACAACCGTTCAGTTTGGTCAAACAGGACCCATCACGGTTTCAGCAACCACCTTTGAATCGAAAACTAGTAACAAAATGGACAAATCTGAAGGAAATGCAAAGACTAGGCAGAACCCAAATACTCAATACATGTGGTAACTCACTGGACACAGTGAGGATCATTCTCCCACCCCTATTCAGCTACTAGAGACCCAGAATTCAATCGAAACCAAGTTGGCATTCCTGAATGTACTTCCGAAATTCCATGGGAGAAGCACTGGGAACTATCTACAATATTCAAAGAAAATTTGTGAAGGTTTGTAAGGTGGAAAAGAGGCCATCAACCGTGACTGAAGATCAATTTAAGATGGTTGTGTTTCTCTTCAGCTTGACAGGAGCAGCAAATTAATGGTTTTCAAGTCTGCCGCCCAAATACAGTCTACTGGTTTGATCCACTTCGTAATGAACCCCCTCAAACACTAGTGCATAATATTGAGAAAGCGCTAAAAGATCCCTTAATCACCAACCACAAAGAATTGCATTGGAAATCCTTGAAGGTGACAAATTTCATCTAATGAATGTGGTAATCACTAGATTTTTTTATTCACTAATTCTGGTGTCCATATGTGTCATTACCAGCATAGAAAACAAAGAGGTGGTTGGGAATGCAGATATTATTGTATCTGTTTTATGAGGGAATGTATTATGAATGTAGTTGATAGCAGCTTCCAACTAGAAGAGGTATGCATACAACTTTTAATTTAGATAGTTAAACATTATTAAACTTATATTCTAAATTGTGAATCTATTACGTCATTTGAACTTTCAATATTTTAAGGAAGCCAAAATCCATACTCAATCAAAGAATTGGAAGAGGTCCGTGAGCATTGGTCGAGGTATATGATGGTCAAGCACATGAAAATTTTCATTCACCCCAAGTACTGAGTAAAATACTACCTATTGTTTATGTCTTTTGTATAGGTCATTCTCTAAAATTCCCATTGATACTCTCTAAGGCATATTTTTTTTTGGAATCTTGATCTAGATTAGAAATAGAGTATCAATTTTTTGAGAATTTCTGGAATGTTCTATATTGGCATGTTCTAAATAGTTGGGATCAAAGACATTTTTAGTGTATTTTAATAGAGTAGCAATGATATGAATGATATTTGTGGTTATAACTTTGTTCGTACTATGCAATCAAAGCGACGGTTCCCGTCTAGCATTCAATTTCCCTTTTAGGTGGTCGGTTCTTGTCTAGTGTGTGATTTATAATTTTTGAGCCAAACCGACGACAGACATTGGCGAGATATATTTCGATTTCAGTTCAACCAAAACCAAACACCCGATATCGGGTGGCCGATTTATGATAGCTCACCATGCTCCAAAAATAAAATTATTTTCTTTCATCCCCATGCCTAGGTAGTCCTGATGTCGGTTGCGAATTCAGCAAGTTAAACTTTTAACTTCGGTTGTAAATAACCGAAGTTAAAGCACCCTACATCGTGTATGATTTTAGTTCTAATTCTAGGTAAAACTTTCATCTTCTGTTAAACCACCAGATATTGGTTACGGTTTCGTTGTCGGTTTCGGGTAAACTTTTAACTTTGGTTTTTCACAACCGAATTTAAACCTCCTGATATCAGTTTTGGTTTCATTGTTGGTTTTGGGTAAACTTTTAACTTCGATTATTTTCAACCGAAGTAAAAAAAGATGACTTTTTACTGCACCTCCTTTTATTTTATTTTTTTACCAAGATTGAAGTCAACAGTGCCGGAGAAATGAAGTTCAATGTAATTTCTGTAGTAGTGTCCATCTCGACATGGTCTGAGCTTAAGAAGTTATTCTTGGAGTACTACTTTTCAGCCACAAGAACAAATGCTTTGAAGAAGGAGATCACAAGTATCAAGTAGGAGTATGATGAACCATGCATTGAGTGCTTATTGGCTAAGGTTCAGAAAATTGGTGAATAGCTACTCCAATCACCGAATAATGGAAGGCCAATTTCTTCAGTGTTATTATCAAGGGATGTTAGCCACAAACAAGGACTTGGTAAATTCCTTCCCGTAGTAGTGGATTTTCTCACCTTTATGTGAATGAGGAAAGAGAAATCATCTAAAGGTTAGTGGATTCTAAGAAGGAGTATAATCAGCAGGATGTCAAAATCTTGAACAAAGTGGCACAAACTTCCACTCCCGAGCAAGATGAATTCAAGGAGAGGATGGAGGGGATGGAGAAGTTTCTATCTAGGTTCGTTGACAAGGTTGCAGTTGTACAAGAAGGACCTTGTGACACGTGTGGAGCAGTCAACCGTACGATATTGCAATGCATTCTGACCATGGGAGTGATACCTTTCCAAGAAAATGCGCTGAGAAATTATAATGACAGGCATCACATAAGAGACCCATACCCTCACACCTTCAATCCAAGATGGAAAGATCAACCAATTTTTTGTTAGAGAGACCAAGGAACTCAACCTCAGTAGCCCTATGTTCCGACGATGCGTTGAGAAGCCCCAGTTTTCCCCAACCTTAGCAAGGTGGTCAAGGGAAATCTTCGAATGAGAAGCTGGACAGGATGATCGACATGCTGTTGAAGTAACACCAAAATTTTTATAAGGTTGGAGCAACTTTAGAGCAGCATACACAAAAAATTGCCATTTATCGAGGTCCATGAAAGAACTCAGGATGAAACAACCATGGTTACCTTCTCAAGTTCAGTTAAATCCATATGAGACGGTAAATCAGGTAATAACCTTAAGAAGTGGGAAGGACGTTGGTGCATTGCCTTTGAAATCGGCGGTCAAAAAGATAAACAAGCTCACTGACGAAGGGTCCAGTTCAGCCAAATAGAACCCTATGACAAAAAACCTGATTCGAGAATCGGAGGAAAAAGGAAAATAAACCACAATGAAAACCCCAACTCTTGGACACCTAGAGTCTATAAATTAAGGTAAATCCAAGGTGCTAGCCGAGGTAAGTTAAAGGTTGAGTTTACATGATCTTTCATGTAAATATTTTCCTCCCTTCCCTCGTAGATTGGAAAAGAAAAAAAGAAGATGCTATGGATTTTGTATTGATATTTGAAAAAAATGGATATTAATCTTCCATTCTTTCAAGACATAAGATTACCCCTAGTAAGCAAGTTCTTGAAAGATTTTACTGCAGGAAAGCCAAGAGATTGGAGCAAGATCGTGATGGGTGAATTTGTGTCAGTTGTGATCCAAAACAAACTACCTCCAAAGTGTAAGGATCCATATATGTTTTCCTTACCTTGTTATCTAGAAGATAAGAAGATTGATCCTGCCATGTGTGATTTAAGAGTTTTGATTAATGTCATGCCATTATCAGTATATCAAACTTTAAATGGACCTGAAATGGCAAGTACTAGAGTAGTAATTCAAATGGTAGGTCAATCTTATGTATTTCTAGAAGGGGTGTTGGAAAATGTGCTTGTGCTAGCCAATAAGTTTGTTTATGAAAGGTAATATATTAATCAGAACCAAAAAAATAACACTTTAGACCATCACCCTCAGCCCGTATGCAAACCCATTGCAGCCTACCAAGTAATTAAAAGACAAAATTAACAGCTCACGAATTAAAACAATTTTTCGTCTATTCCATACTTCTCATCAGTTCATATATTCAAGTTTGCAGCACTATTTCTGATCAATCTTCAGGGCATCAAAGTTCCTTTATCTTTCAAATCTAGGCGCAACAAGTCAATAATTATATTTATCTAATGGACTGTTATTTGGTAAAATTGAATAATACTAGTGATAAGGAAACACAAAGGGTATTGTTGGGTCGTCCATCATTGAAAAAAACAAACACCATCATTAATGTTGGTAATGGAACATTTTGTCTTGATTACTATGGCGAGAAATACACATTCAACATTAATAAGACCATGAAAAACCTATAGATGCTGAGAATGTTTATGCCATTGATCGTATTTACCCTCTTATCCAAGATTCTCTTGACACTAAAATTTTACAAGATAGGATAGAAATTTAATTTCCTACAAGTCCAAATGAGGGAAATGTTCAAGGCTTAAGCGATAAGGAAATCAGTGAATTGTTGTGTTCAATGTGCTCTCAGGAATTGGTGTCTAGCATCGATATAAGCCACAAAATTCTCAGCCCAACATTCTGAATCAGATGCTTGAAAAAATTCTGAAGTACATACAAGGTCCAGTTAGGCCAAACAGGACCCGTCCACAAGACTGGTTCCATCGGATGTGAAAGCCTCAAATTTGGAGTTGAAGGCGTTACCAACCGATTTGAAGTATTTTTTTAAGGGGATGATGATTTTCTTCTAATGAGTATGGAGTCACTCAAGTGTGAGGAAGAAATAAAGTTTCAACTCCAAGAATTGGGAGATCTACGATTGGAAGGGTTTGATCAAGATATGTGGTACAAATAGCGTAATAAAATGTGGCATGACAGGAATTTGTTGTCCAAGAAATTCATGGTCAGGAAGAAGGTCTTACTTTTTCATCCAAAGCTTCAGTTACTTCCTGGGAAACCCAAGTCTAAATGGACAGGCCCCTTCAAAGTGGCTTCAATTTTGCCAAGCAGGACGTTAGAATTAAGACTGTGGAGATAGATAAAATATTCCTTGTTAATGGTAACCTCCTGAAGCCGTATCATGATGTCTCTCAGGTGGCAACAGTGGAAGAAATTGAACATTTTACCATCCTGCTCAATCAACTATATCTGAAAGTCTGGCCCAAGACTATAAACGACGGCGCTACTGAGAGGCAACCCAATTTTATTTTTTTTAGTTGATATATTCCAAGAAATAAAAAGCCAAAAAATCTAAAAAATAATACAAGAAATAAAAAAAATTTGAAAAAAATAGATTTATTGAATTTGAATCATGTTCTAACTTTTTGAATTTTTATTGCCAAGGACACTGCAAAGATGACCAATTTCTTGCTTGACGTGGAATTTTAAGGTGAAGAAATGGGTTCTAATGGCTGAAATGAACCCCAAGTTAAAAGGTTTAAGTGGATATTAATTTTTAGGGGCTGCTTGAAAAACCTAGTAGAGCACAAGCGTCTGGAAGCAATTTTTGAAAATTAAAACCCTAAGACCCTTACTCCAATTAGCCAACTCGCTCTTCCACCTTCTTCACCACAAACCGCAACCCCTTTCCACCACACCCCCTACTGAATTGCAGGGTATAGACACTATTTTAATTTGAATTTGATTTGTGTAATGTCGTGAGTCTAAATAAAATTATAGAATGTAAACACTTTTTTATGTTTCTATTATTAGCAGTTGTGCCATCGAGGACAATACAGGGTAGGATCCTTGACGAGGTGATAGCAGTGGAGGATGTGGTTTTTGAGTTGTACCACGATATGGACAAGGTAATAATACATTTGAAGATTGAAGAGTAAAATGATTCTTCATACTCCACTGAAGGTGAGGAGTTGGTCGCCAGAGCATGAAGCCAACAACCTGTAGGCTCGTCTCACGTTGAAGATGGTTGGGGTCAACCGTTCAAGAGGAGGGATGAAATGCTGAGGAGGGAGGGCAGGTTAACCAGGAAGATGAAACTGCAACGGGAACGAAAGATGAAACTGGTTGATAGTTTGGAATTGAAATGATATTTGCGAATTGACTTATGTTGTTTTGTAACTAAATATTACACCTTAACTTTTGTTTCACTTTTGTTAGTCACTATATCGTGTTAGAATTATTGCATTGACTGCTACGATTTCTACTTATGTCGATGATGTATTGTTTGGTTGTTGTAGATATGAAGGTGTTCAAAATGGTTGAATAAACAAATCTAACGTCTGGTTCTTTGAAATTAGCAAAATGGACTTAATAAATTTTCTAGTGAAAAAAAGACGTCGCCAACATGTCTTTGTTCATCCGGTTATAAGACATAAAGTTGATATCAGTTATACCATACACAACTGATAACAGAGAGGTGTTGATAAGCATGCATTCAGTAATAATCGAGTATTTGAATGATGTCAAATTTGTTTGCTGATGAGCGACTATCTACCACAACTGAAATGATACAGACATCGCTAATTTGGATTAACCGATATTGGAGAGGTGTCGATAAGCATGCATTCGGTTATAGTCGATATTTGAATTATGTCAGTTTTGTCTTCCGATGAGCAACTATCCACCACAACTGAAATGATACGGACATTGCTAATTTGGCTTCTGCTACATATGGTGCTAGTTTCAGTCAGTTACTAACAGCACGACAACATTAGAATACATGTTTCCTATCGTTCCATCATGGTCGACCAGTGGTTGAGGTCGGTGTATTTTTGTTTTAACCAATATGACACCGACATATTTTCGATGTCGACCGTTTATTTTTTAGCTCGATTAAATGAAAACTAAGGTAAAAAGACTACCATTTATCTTAGTTTTTAATAATACAGAGGTAACAATTATTATTTACTTTAATTTTTTTAAAATGAGGTAAATGAAATTTTTACCTCATTTTTTTTAAAAATTTGAGTTAAAGAACTTTTTACCACAGTTTTCAGGATTTTTTAAATGTATTGATGTAAAAAGGGTGAAGTAAGAGATCCGTTTTCTTGTAGTTATTCCTCTTATAGCTGGGCTAGGGTACCAATTTGTTAAATATTTTTGCTAAGGCTAACTTTTTCTCCAAGTTTACCTACAAATAGATAGAACGTGGTTATATGGTGATTTGTAAAAGAAACATAGACATAATATATATGGGAACCCAACCCTAACCTTTAGTTTATTACCTAAAGGAATTTGCCTAGGTTAGCAAAACAACCACCAGTACTTGCAGGGGACTTTGATCTAGCCTGGAGTATTTATAGGCAACTATCCAACTAGCGGTTAACACCCTTAACCGTCCACGGTTTACAACTTTATTAAGAATTAGGGACTAAAACTAATGCTTTAATCGAAGAGTCGCATTCTTCACATTGGCAGTCTCGCATGAAGCTCGTGTCTCTTGGTCATATAGTCTAGACTACACGCTCGACACTTCAAGCCCTTAGCCGAAATGACACATCTCTTAACGTGTATTTACTGTCCGTTTGAGCCTTTACAAGCCATCAGGACCAGCTTGCCTTCCAACGGATGATCCAACATTTAGCCATTCAAATCTAAAGTGCCCATCACTAAAGTTTTCCTTCATAAGACGTCAATTGTCATTGCATTTTATACTCTGTTGCAATGGCGGAACATCGGGGGGACCATGGGGGGGTGCGTGGTCTCGGCCAATTTTTTTAACATTGGTTTTTGTATTTTTCTTGTGTTTTGTTTGTTTTTATACAGTAAAAAAAGGTTGTGGCCCCACCACCAACTCCCACCACCAAAATAATACCTACAACATAATATACGTAGATGACGTAGAAAGTAGTTTAAATGTTAGGATTCATTATTTTAAAATGTAGAGTCCAATAAGAAACAGAATTAATTTTATCTAATTTTACATTTAATAATCATCCAAGTTATACTTGAATTTTTTTAAAACAAAAATAAGTTTTGTCTTTAAATATTTATCCGTATGCAGGGTTAATCGTTGAACAAGAATAATTATCCTACGTAGCTAAGCAGGTTTTAACAAAATAAAAGGAATATTTCTCCTTTTAGGTTTTAATTGATAGACATAATTCGATTCCAATAAAAAATTGTTTTTCCTTAATACCAAGATAGTATAAATAGATGTCACATTTTTTCAATAAAAAATAGGTTTTAATAAAAATATAAATATTCAAAAACTAATCAAGAAACAAGAAAAAAAATCAAGGTATTCAATTTATATTTTTGTTTCATCAATTAATTATTGTAATAGAGTGTTTAAATTTTCTTACTTTAAATTTGAATTCATAATTGTTCCTTGTCTTGACTCTTCTGGCATCTACTGCAACGTTTGAACAATTTTTTTCAGCCATGAAAATTGTGAAAACATGTCTCGCAATCGAATGGAAGATGATTTTCTGCGATATTATTTGTTGTTCTATATCGAAAAGGATATTGCAAAGATATGTAACATTGATTCGATCATCGATACGTTTTATATGATCAAAGAGAGGAGAGCACAACTTATATAAATAAAAATAAGAAGGACGTCAATTTCAAAAGTATCAATTTTGTATTTTCTATAGCACTAGTTTGTCTTTCATAATTGAATTTTTTTTGTCTTTAAATGAAATAATCTACTGTAATTTTTATTTTTATAAGATTCGTCTCTTGATAGGCGATCTTTTCATAAGTTATGGAAACACTAAGGTTTAAACTGCAAATTAAAAGAAATCAAGATAAAATTTCTAGATTGTATTAATCGGGTCATAAATTTATAGTTAATGCACGTTGTATAATAATTTTTTATTATTGTAACTAAAATCTTTTACTTTTTTATAATTCTAATTCAACACCGTATTTCCATATGACTATGGAAAAACATTCTTTACCAAAACTTTGCCTTTTAATGATCAATTCTGGAAAAAAATTATAAAGTTTTGGCCCCTCCTATATAAAATTTCTGGTCCTACCCCTGCTCTGATGGAATTAGAATATGGCCGACACCAAGCCACACCCCAACCAATGATTACGGACCACGAGTTAACCGACTAGCATTCTGTTGGGGATTTTAACCTCGAATACACACACACATTATCAAGATTAAAACCCCTCTTGGTCCCGCAATAACTATCAAAGTACAATCAACCAACCAAACTAACAAAGAAAATAAACAACACACCGATTTTACGTGGAAACCCAAATCGGGAGAAAACCACGGGAATCAAACGATTCCAATCCACTAGAAAATA
>JAULKL010055348.1:0-14445 GCA_032355745.1 Rubia rechingeri
GTCTAAAGAATTTATTAGTTTGACTCATAACCAAGTTGACTTGATTCCATATTAAATGTTAATTGACTTTTTATAACCACATCTATTTTGGGCTGGTTATATAGTTGATTTATTGGGTATTAGGTTTGGGTTGAATCGGATTCGGGTTGGATCAGGTTCAGGTTGGATTGGGTTTGGGTTGATCCCGGGTTCGGGTTTAGGTCAGGTTCGGGTCCAGATTATCGGGTCATATTCAGGTTTTGGGTTGAATTGGATCGTGTCGAGTTCGGGTACAGGTCAATATTTCTCAAGTTAAAATTGGGTTTCAGGTTGAGTGCGGTCATGTCAGGTCAGGTTTGGGTCAATATTTCTCGGATCAGATAGGATTTTGGGTTGATTCGGTCATGTCGGTATGGATCGGGTTAGAGATTGACAGATATATGTGATTATAATTTCATAACATGCCTCTAGTTTAATAAATTGCTTTGTAGAAATAACATCATCCATGTCAGAGATTGTACGCATAGTATAACACACATCACATTGGGAAAAACTTAATCAAAAAATCTGAACGATGTGAGTTTTGGAATCAAAATTGCAGGTAGTTCAATAGAAATCGGTTTCAATCGAGGAAGAAAAACAAAATTTGAACAACTCTCACCGGCGATTGGTACGGCGGCAATTGCAATTGAAAATAGAGGTGATTGAAGAATGAAACTGGTTTCAATAGAAAGGAAATCGAAGAAGGGAAGTATATGGATTGGAATGGTGTCGTTTCTGTCAACAAGAAATGTCAAAATAACGATCATACCCCTGAGTGATACCACGATGCAAACAATTCTTAAAATGGTGCTTTGCAAAAAATATAAGTGGGCATTAATGCTAGAATGTCAAGATAGAATCATAATGAAGTAGTGTAAATAACTAAGGGTAAAATGAATAAATAGAGACCCTTCAAGTCCAATGTGTCGTTAGACTCAAGATTTCCCTTTTCCATATCTGCTTCACTGTGATCCTAATGCAAGCATTTGAAAACAAAATCGTGAACTATGAAAACATACAATAGCAGCAGCCTAATTACAAAATTTTCTAGCTCAAAACTACCCACGCCATTTCTTAACCCTAAATCGGTCGGAATTGTGCATGTCTTCCGTTGTCATTGTCATGACAGTTTTAAAGATTGCACAGCCACTCCATTCTGAGCATGGGGGTTGCGATCCCATCTTCCCAAGCGAGGCTCCTGCACAATATGTAGCAAAATGTTGCGACTAATAGTAAATGAAGGACGGAAACAAGATGTACGACTAATCGACAATTGTGCAAAGACTGTTTTCAGTTGGACAACCGACAATTGTGCAACGTGGCAATAGCGTTAGAAAAGTGTGGACAAGAGTCATTCTGTGTTTATCTTGTTGATAGTCACAGCATCAAGTGCTAAGCAAAGTGACAGGATATTTTGCCAAATCAAATTTTCCAAGCATTGGAGACGCAATATTTAGGAATATATAAATTGAATCACCTGTCCAATTCCAGCAAGTAGAAATTTCCCAGATCTAGCAAAAGCTAAAGAATTTACAAATCCAACCTACAAATGTAAACAAAGATTATATAAGTGACATTGTCAGGTCTAAAATGTACATCGCATTGCTAAAGCATCCAAATCATAATAATTTAGATTAGAGAAAGTAGGTCTCCCGAATTTGCTAAAAAATAGGGCATGATAAGGATCGAAGGAGAAAAACACGACAGTGCCCCCTGTCATATTTTAGAAATAAAGTGATATTGGCTAGGCTAATAAATTGGTCTTCAAAGTTGAAATATCTAGCAACATCACCAATGTAAACAGCCTGGAAGACAGCTTACTCTACTAATATAGTCATAGACTAAAGGCTAGGACTTTTGTCTATAATAATACAAAAGTGTCTTTCCAACCATGAGCACAAGAACATTGTATGACTTAAAGCCCTAATGGTTCCTGGTTGTTAGAGATGTAGGATTCATCCTCCAGATCTTAAAGTAACTTTTTAGAACAAAAGATATAAGTCAGGTGAATGTCAAGTCCAATCAAATATTACATTGTAAGTGTTATCTAAGGTTCTGAAAACTTTTCAATGTTGTGGAAATCTAACTGACTCAAACCTTTGAGACAGACGGAAAAACAATTGCAGACCATCTACAGAACACAAGATCAGCAATACAAGGTTTTAAAAACTTTTCATATTTGTAATAAATATAGTTGACTCAAGCTTTCGAGATGGACACATAACAATCCAAATTCCATAGAATACAAGATCAGCAATATATATAAATCAAAAAGCTATCAGCTTGTTGGATAACTTACCAAAGGGAGCTCAAACATTGGAGTGATTCCTTTAGAATCATTTTGAATTGTCCATAGACGAACGTAGCCATTTCTAGCTCCTGAAGCAGCTAGATCACTATTTTTACACACGGTTAAAGAACTTACCCAAGAACGTGCCAAGGGTGAAGAGAACTCTGGTCTTATAGCAGAATCTCCTGAACGATACATATTGAACATGTCAAACCTTATACTTTGTAAAATAGTAAGGATGAAAAAATAAGAACTTCTCCTTTTCTGATTTCCTATTTATATTATAATTATTATTAGTAGTGCAACCATACTTGCTATTGTGATTGAGACTGGGAAGTGATCTAATCATTCAGTGTGAACATAAAACATGGCAATGAAAACAAGCCATCGTCCCACAACCACCACACAAGCAAAAGATGATTTGTTAAAGAATTTAGGGAGTAACAAATTATAGATTACACTTAGCATTACTCTTAGGATCTAAAGCAGAAAGTACCCAATCCCTGTGCATGAAAAAAATCTTGCCCAACTCATTATTATGCCAATTAAATAAGTAGAAATTAAAGTTGTATCATACTCAGGTTTACAAAAGCACAATTTCACTCACAAAAGTTCCTTGCCAGTTATTATGCTAACCAAAATAACTTAAAGAAGAGTCTTTTGTCCGTTCATCATATTTGAACAATACTTTCACCTTAGTAAATAGTTTGACAAGTTATTAAAGGGCCAGTTAATACCTGATAAAAATGCAAAGTATGATCTCGTCCAACTGTCAGAGCCCTTTCCGACCGCAAAGAGTCAATTGTTAGAACCTCGGCCTTATGACCAAATAGAGTGGTTATATAAGCTCTATCTTCTGCATTCCACATTTTAACAACCCGGTCAAATGAGCCTGAAAAGAGTTCTGAAGTACCTTGCCTGAATGACAAGCATGACACTCGTCCTCTATGGCCAGGAAAGGCCTGAAAGCAATATTACCAAAAATCAAAGAGTCATTATGAAAACTTGAATCAAATTAGTGAATTTTAGAACACCCAGCAACAAGGAAGTATAACAGAGCATCATTTCTGAACAATTTTGAAGGATCATCATCAATTATGGATTTTAAATCAAATACTTAAATCATCATGTGGATGTATAGCAAACTCTTCTTACACACTACAAATTCTTCTACGAATCTCCCATTTAGTTTCTAATACCAAGGGCTTCGGATGTCCGAAAATCCAAACAGAAACGCAGCTAAATGCTTATACTTCTGGATTAAAGCTCCAAATTCAACCTCCAACAGGTACTGAAAAGTGTCATATCGCCAAAGACAGTCTTCCATCAATGTTTCCAGAAAGCATTGGAGCAAGAAAACTTCCTATCCTACACTTCAAACCAAATCCATCCTAATATAAAATCATAAAACTCTTTAAATCTCGCAATCTTCAACACAATTACACAATTCAATAACAATCACTTTAACAAAATTCAATCACAGAGCCCTCTGATCAACTTGCAATTTCCGAAAACTTGCACAAACTAAACTGCAGAAGAAAGCTTACATGAAGAAAATCAAAACTTTTATTGCCAAAGAATATGATTTTTTATGATCAATTTAAGGGGAAAAAAATGAAAAGTGGCAATGGAATAGAAGAGCAATGAAACAATGTGAAGAGCGCGGACAAGCCAAAAAGTACGGAATTAATTAAATATGCTCGGAATAAAATGGTTTTTTGGCTCTTGTTCAACATGAGATTTTAATATTATTTTAATTTCTTTATATTTATGAATATTTTGTTTTCTACTTTAAATTTTCAAGAAACAAAAGACAGGGGATTAAGGATATATGAGTTTTTATCACCAATTCTTATGTTGCGTCAAAAGCAGAATTTTTGTTGCCAACATCAGATGAGGATGACAGTGATCACAACGAAGAACGGTTGAGATCAAATGGGTAGATGGCATCAGATAAGAAGGATAAAGATCTCAAAAGAGAACTGTTAAAGGTAGAATGGGTAGATGGAATCAGATAAGAAGGAGGACAGTCTCAAAGGAGAACCGTTGAGGTCGAATGAGTAGCTAGAGGGATGTTGCTGCAATGAGGCACTGTAGGGGGAGCCAAATATTCTTTCTACATTTCCTTTTTTTTTGTAGATTTGAGGTATGGAGAGAAATCGAAGTCTACTTCTTTGGAGGAAAGCGATGGTGGTGATGTCATTGTTTTAGAGGTTTTGTGCAGGTTTTGTGCATGTTTAGTGTGTGATTGTATTTGATAATTGCTTAGTGTGTGACTTGAGGTTTTGGTGGGGGTTTAGTTTGTGACTTGAGGTTTTCTGGAGTTTTAGTGCTTGCAAGTTTGTGACTGTGATTATTCACATGATTTATAGGGAGCCGGAGGACAGTCCCTAATTAATTTACATGTTTATTTAGGTTATTGAATGCGTCTGTCATTACATATACGGCTCTTAAGACTATGACGAACTACAAGCCCATTGTTAAATTTCTTGAAAATTTTATCTACATTTTCTACCATCTAACAAAATTATCCATGATGTATAGCGTACATGCTCTTTTTGATAATGTTTGAGGATAAAAAATGTGAGTAAATATACTATTAGTTCTTTCTATCCCATTTAGTTGTCATTATTATTATTTTAAGTCATTCATGTGAACATAAGTAACTACTACAATTATATAAATTAAGTCAAATTTTAAACAACTGCAAGGTCAAGAACATGTACTCCGTAGTCAAGCTTAAAGAAATGGGTAGCATAAGAAAAGTTTGCCCCAAGGGAATATATTCTTAAGAAGAAGATGTGGCCACTCTCGAGATTTCAAAATTCAGGACTACTACATCTAGGGGTAGCAAAGCTCTCGAGAAGGACAATGGAGCAAAGACTAGGACTTATTAGCCGCTTGGCGCATTAGTAAGAAGGAGAGAAACAAAGAGAGTTGTCTAGGTAAACTATGAATTTTGAGTAGGGTATCTTTTTTGGGGGACAATTACCTCGTATCCCTAGTGGTGGCAGGGCCATAATATTTTATGTAACCTTAGAAGGGGAGGAAAAATTATCAAGCTACCTCTCTAGAATTTGATAAAAGATCTCAAGTGATGGTCTGACTTTTTCTAATGTTGGTTATAACGACGAAGGTCCAAAGGGCTAAAAGCTACGTTTAAAAAATGTTAGGGGTAAAAAAGGGGCTACTTTTTTGTTGAGACCTGAAAACTTCTTCTTGACCAATTGAGACCTGAAAACCTCTTCTTGGCCAATGTTAAAGTCCAATTTCACAATTTAGTCATTTACTTTTTTTAGTCAAATCAGTTGATCTCAACCGATACCATCCGTTTTCATTCACTAGGAAAATTTCCAAATATATATGGCTTTCATTTTTCGTGTGTTCGTGTTGTGTGAAATTCGTGCTTTTGGAATTAAAATATATTTTTAATATAATAGTTGGGTTGGTCAAATTTAAGTATATCATTGATATCATTTTCCCATATATTTAGATTTTAAATCCATTAAATATGTTATGATTGGAAATGACTTTTAAATCTGCAAGTTACTCTTGATCAAAAGCACGTATATCAAGAATGGAATAAACACGGTTAAAAACCACATTTTGAACAATGTATCATTTATTCTTTCATCCTTATAAATTTTGTCATTAATTTTTAATCGTTTCACTTATTTTTAACTCATTGTGCTATGAATGTCCTTGTGAAAACTATAAATTGCAGAATTTTAGATCTTTAACTAAATGAGGAATTTAGCAAACACTAGTACAGCCGCACGAAAATTGATCAACTGGCCCTAGGAATTGCTCAATTTTTGAGATTTATGACCCTAACTAGACCGCTGGATTAGTTCACAAATCGAAGATATTGATATTTAATTAACCCGCATGATTAATCAACAATGAAGAAAGTCGCAAGCAATTGAGAATATCTCAAAAATCTGAAGATATTGAATATAAAAGGGTCAAAGGTAATTAAAATGTTGAAAATCCTCCCCTATTTATAGTACATAGGTGTGGAATTCAAGAATAAAAATTAGACAAGGATTTGGTAACTCCTGTCAGAAACTGGAATGACTTATGGCAGCTTTAAGAAACTAAAACCATATCGGACTACAATACCTAATTTAAATCTATATGATAACCATATTTATCGAAGTAAATAGATCCAAATATTGGATGAATTCTTAAATGAATATACCTTATCTAAACGTACCAAATCTAATTCTAATCGAATCAAAACTCCTAAATTACAATATTTCTAAATTAACTCTAAATATGAGCACACTACCTCACTAAAAAACCCAGTGGAAGAAAGAGTATAGTGTTAAACTCCTAAAAGTACTGAACTAAAAAAAATAAATAATAAATGACATTTTTGACATTGTATCACATTGCTATTAAAGTTATTTTTGTGTGGTGTGTCTATGATAATTTAGGAAAACATAAGATGTGTAAATGTTCATGTATGTTATTCGATTCTTGATTTTTTTATTGAATCAGGTTAATTTTCAATTGGGGTTCCTAACCTTTTATTACTATATGTGATATGTAGGTGAGTATGAATACATTAATGTGTTTGTGAAAGTGGACGAGTGTTGATAGACGATGATTTCCGACCGGAGTTCGATGTTGCATAGTCAATAAGAAACTATAAGGCTATCTTGCATTCCTTTCAATTCATCACCTTTAGCAGGAGTCAGCTGCACCAAATCATCGTTATCGTCTCTAAGGTAGCGATGTTGAGTTTGAAGAATAATGTAATGCACATTACATTGTGCTGCAAGGTGGAACACATTCATTCCAAGTGACTCAGCCACCGTACCGCTGCTATTTATAAACATTTTCATTTTATTGGGAAATAAGAGGTTGTTAGGGAGATGAATTTTGAAGAATTTGAGTTAGTGTTCTGGGAGATATAAACAACTTTAGAGTCACCGTGGAAGATTATGTGAAATGAGCGTCCAGGATATGGTCACCGGATTGTCATCTCTACTTAGAGAGAATCCTTAAAATTCATCACTAGTGGAGGATGGCCTATTAAAGGCACCACTTCAAAGGCAGTACCGTTTGACTTCTGAGGAACCGCCTTTGCGATATCCTTCCGACTTTGGAACTGTAAACATTCGGACCCCTCTATTTTAGAAGACAGGTCAACATGTTTAGAAGGCGGTTTTTTTAAACATTGCCAGTTACCACCTTTAATTGATTGGTTTCAAAAGCAGTTATGCATAGGTGTCTTTGTTTTTCCACAATTTCCAATTCAAAATGGGAATTTCGACTGTACCTCTTAAATTGAAAGACTCGGTTAAACCATCAATGAAAGAATAAATGAAGTTGCTCATGCGGAACGCCTATTGGACGTAGTTCTGCACTCGAAACAGTGTCTTAGCTTAAGGTAGAATGACTAAATGAGTTCCAAGATCGGAACTAATGGGATTGTTTAACTTATAGTGGTTTTTCAAATGGGTATATCATTTGTGAAAACTAAAGAATTGGAAACCAACACATATTGGGGCTTGCCGATGAACTAATTGGGGACGGTATATGTGACATTCATTGGTTGATTTCCTATATTAATTATAATAGTTGAATTTTGTTGAATTTATGGGCTAGGGTTTAGGTGGTATATAGGGTAATGTGTTGTATGAATGGGGAAGGTTTCAGATGTTTTGATGTTTGTATGGTTAATTCCACTAATTTATAACATTTGAATATAAGATGTTTGCAATGGATCTTATTGAATTCATTGGTAACAATCTTAGGAATTTTCCCAATTACATTCCTTTGAGTGAATATTTTATTGTCTTGGCTTTGGAACATGCATCTAAAAATGATGTGGTGCATGCACAATGCCCATGTAGAATTGTAAAAATGATGTATTTTGGGGGAGAAAGAAATTACGTGAATATCTAATCACGCGCGGGTTTGATACTAGTTACACTAGTTGGGTGTGGCACGGGGAGGTTGGGAGCTTTGAAGCTGTGAACAGAAAGGAAGGTGGTGATTTAGAAGGTGATGATGATGTATTTGCTGAGATAGTGGATGATGTTTCCAGAGAGTTTCACGGGAAACCAGGGGCTCTAGTAGCCTTACATAAAGACAAATGAACGACATTGTATAATGGTTCCCAACATTTGGTTTTGAGTGCAACTTTGAAAATGATGAACTTGAAGGCCAATTCCTAATGGTAATCTTATGCCTGGTAAATCGTATGTAGCGAAAATGATTCTCTACCCAATGGGATTGAAATTAAAAAGAATCCACGCATGCTCGAATGAATGTATGTTGTATAGGGGGGAAGGAGTATGAGTTACTAAAAAAATGTCGTGTGTGTGGTGAGTATAGGTACAAGATGAGGTGGGGAGATATTGAAGTGGGCACAGAAGTGGGGTTTGGATCGAAGAAGAAGACACCGACTAATGTTTTGTGGTATCTCCCAATTACCCCAGTTGAAGAATTTGTTCGTATGCAAGGAAGATGCCAAGCTGTTGCGTTGGGTTTCATGTATTGTTAGACCCAAAGATGAGTAGTGAGAAGAAGCTAGATGCCATTTATGTAGAGTTTTGAGAGAAGCTCCGACATTTGTGGTTATACTTATCAACTGATGGAATGAATCATTTTGGTAATATTAGCAGTACACGCAGTTCATGGACTGGTATGTTAGTGATTTATAATCTCCCTTCTTGGCTTATATTGAAACGAAAGTATGTCCAACATTCGTTGATGGTCACGGGGCTGAAGCAACACGGTAATGATATAGATGTTTACTTTGCTCCTCTTGTTGATGATTTGTTGACTTCTTTCAAGGAAGGTGTCCACACTTACGATTGTAGTGTGGACGAGAGGGCATTATTGTTTGCACCATAAATGATTTCCCAGTATATGGAAACTTGTCTGGATACTTGGTGAAAGGGAACTATGCATGCCCTAATTGTGAGAAGGAAACATGTTTTTCTGAATTGAAAAATTGATGTGAAACTATTTATCAAGGGCATATGCGGTTTCTTCCCAAGGGTCACCAGTGGCGATTGGCGAGGCAGTTGTTCAATAGAGAAATGGAAGAAAGAGAACCACCTTTTCCATTATCAGGTGATGATATATTTGTAAGGGCTAGTAATATTCTGAATGATTTTGGGAAAGGGAAGAGAAAATCTGTAGTTGAAGGAAGTTGGAAGAAATGTTCAATTTTTACTAAACTGCCTTGTTGGAAGGAACTAGAGGTTAGACACTGCCTTGATGTAATGCACATTGAGAAAAATATATGTGATTCTATAGTAGGCACTCTTTTGAATACCCCGAGGAAGTTGAGGACAACCACGAGCCGAAGCTTCTAACATCGACGGAAGAAGATAACAACCTCGACAAGGCAATCATGTCAACACCCAAAAAGTTATATTTTTTTACACATGCAATCATTAAAAAATAGAATTTGCATATAATTTAAAATTGATTTTTAACACCAATATTCATTAACTTTGTCTGAGCTATACATTGATCAAGGCGAAAAAGGTATTCCACTCCATGTTGCTGACGAAATTTTGTATGTGGCGATGCGACATCATCACACCTTACCAATTGTGGATGGTTTTTATCGAGTTTCGTTGAAAAAAGGTGGTGTTCAACACCCCATTGCCAATTTCAAATGGAAACTATAAAAAGGTGAGTCCCTCAAGAGGGATGTTTCTTCTTTGGCCTCATCCCCTAATTTTATGCCGACCCGGCAACAGATCATCATTTGAAGGACGCCCTTAAAGACACCTAAACCGGTTGTACAAACACTGAAAATGGTTAGAGCACCAGTCACTAAGACCCAAGTAAATAAGATTTCACCTCAATTCCATATAGGGTTGTTCGATTGGTCTTCCGCACACCCGCGTAACTCAACATACTTATTTAACATAAATGAGTATGTTTTTGGTGCGAAGTGAGATATCATTGGCTCATGGATTGACTTTGAAGATCTTTGGAGGTGTGAGCAGTGAACCAAACCCTAATATCCCCCTACCTACTGGGATTATATTCTTTGATCATTGAAATTCAAATTTCAGGTAGTAATAAATATTGATACAATTAATGTTCTAAAAATTGCTTTGAAGGTACATGTATTACATTGCGAGTAAAAAAGACAAGGGTTGTGTGGGTTATTTGTGCCCCGTGATGACTCAAGAAATTGGTTGCACATTTCAATAAAGGATCGACTACATCCATAAGATTTTAGGCTGGAAAGATAAAAAAATATTCATTGCGCCATATATTGAGCGGTGATGGTTAAATACTCATTTAAATTACCGCACTTATTTTAGTCAATTTTTTATATTAATTTTTCTTACATGGACCATTAAATATTAAGTTTTACTGTCCCGAAGAAGAATCGTATTTTTTGGATTGATCCATTCCTTTCCAACCCTCGGACACGTTTCTAAAAATTTTAGGTGCCTCAATGAATGATCCAGTCGATTCAAGTAATACGACTTCGAACATAGTCAAAATCAAGGTGTCCTTTTCACACATTCTTCTTTACTTGTATTATTCATTTTTATGATTTATGACTACATACATGGCCTTTGATCAGTACAAAAAACAAGCAAAAACTTAGGAGTGCGGGTTACGCAATGCTATACGCTGCAGAGTCCATTCAACAAGTCCGAGTCCTAGAAATCGACAAACTAAGTTTTGAGTCCTAGTTTTTTTTTCCATTTATTAAATAATTTTTCATCCCAGTTGTCATATTATCATGCTCACAAAATTTTCAAGTCAACAAGAAGTTGTATTCATTCACAAGATGATATCAACATCGCAAGAAATTGCTTGGCTAGGTATTTAGTGAGCGCCGGATTGACGTCTATTGGAAATCAAGCCGTGGTTTAGGATCGTGTGGAATCAAATTTATAGTGTATATATATGGATTACGCATACTGCATGGAACAAAATTTTCAAGATCTCTATTCCTGTCTATAGATTATTGCTTTCTTAGCGTAGTCCATAAATTGTTTAGGTAGCTAGAATTATGATTTTTTTGTATTGGGTAAGAGAACTGACTAGATTTCTATTCCTATCTGTAGAATGGTGCTTCGTTACAGATCTTTGTATGAATTGGAGCTGTTATTTGAGGTGTTTCTGTTGGTAAAGTTTTATATATTGGTATTTTCTGTATTTACAACTTTTCCAGAGTGAGTTCCGAATGCGGAACATCTGTCCCAGCTTCATGTCTTCGTAGTTCTTGAACAACCAATCTTTTAGTTCCGGATTCGGAGCATAAGATCCAAAACACGTCCCAATTCAGGAACTTTAAATTCATTTGTATCACTCTCAAGTGTCAAATTACATTAGCTGAAGGAAAATTACATCCGATTAAGGAACTAATTACAAAGGCCAGAAAATGGATCCATTTCAGGAACCTACATCTCGTTCCGGACTTGGAACTGGATTTTCAACCCCAGTGATGCTCCTCAAGTTCTAGTGACATTATTTATTATGCAAAGCGAGTGTGGATGCTAAAATAAAAAATGTGGTAGGCAAACGAATATAACGTTTATTCTTTCCATCCAATTTAGTTAGTTGTCATCATTTAACAGTTTCATTCAAAAATAGCCTTTAATTGTTGTAAAATAAATGTATTGATGTTGATATACATATGACCTACAGGAACCACTTCGATAAACAAGTTCACCAATATCTCATAGAAAAACCAAGGTTGCTTTGTCGATAGGAAATTGTTATCGGAGAGAGTGCATAAGCACCACTCACCACGATTCCCTCTGCTAGGCCATAATCTAGGAGAGGTGAGCATATAATGCAAGCCACATTTCACTCGATCAAAATCCCTATAAATAAATATGTAGAACATAAAATAAAGTTGAGTGGCTTTCCCCCAAAAAAATACAGAAAGAAAATCATGCAAACTAGAGCGTTTAAGCTTTCTCCCCGGGGACCAACCCCGAGGACTTTCCTTGCAGATACTCGAAGAGGATAGACTCCCCGGACCGATCTTTGGAGTTAACATTATTTGTAATGGGCCCCCCGCATCAGTGGCTCTATTTGTGGGGAACAAAATTTTTGCTTTCTGGGTTTTGATGGTCCTAGGAAAGTTGGAGCCCATGCCAGGGTCACCATCCAATCAGTTCACCCATGGGTAATGATTCTAACACAGAACGAAGACAGAATATAGGAAATTTTCTCAATAAGGCTAAAGAAAAAAATGTGGACACTACACAACAACATCTAGCACAATCAAGAAGATAGCCTAATAGTCCAAGGAAGATAGCAATAAGGGCACAACCACACACTCGCAAGCTCAGCATGCCAAGGCAAGGAAATGAAAAAAGTACACTTCTGCATGGAAAAAAGCTCATATATGTGTGTGTGTGTGTGTTTGTAGTAAATGGCGCATAAGAAGAATTATGAAACCCCCTCTAAAGGACGTTGTCATAATCATTTAACCATGGAACTAGGCAAGTTAGATATTGATCTAGGGAAACCTAGAAAATATATCCCCCCGTCAGCTATGTAAGTTAAATTAAACGCGAATCGCCAAAGTAGTACGAGATGGTTAGACCTCCACAAGGAGAGCGACCCTACGAAGCATCACCAAAACATGGCTCAACACCCCGCTTTTGTAACCAAAACATCACCACACTAAGTATTGTAAGAAATAGAAGAACAAAGAGTTTAGTAAATGGGGAAAGGTTTGCAACGCAAATACAGTATAAAATTTAGGTTGTACGATCACCAAAAGATTCATCAATCATAACTCCAGGAAGGAAAAAATGTAATGATTACAAGAAAAAATCCCTTCCTAAAATACAAACATTTACCTACAGAAAATTATAATTCACAAAACTATTTTATAATAAACTACTTAAGTCCCTAGTTGTATGCTATCAACGCTATAAATGCCCCAAGGGGAAAAGTTAAAGAAAGGTAATCCATTTCCCCCTCTATTTTCCAAAAAGTGGCCCCCGTGATGGGGCACCATCATTCTTAATAAGTGGGGAAGGGGTACCAATGAGAGCCAAAAACAACCACTACCATCCCATACCCTAGTCGGCGGATTGACAAAAACACCCACTGCCTGCGCTATGAATCTTCCTCTTCCCAAAAGCCCATGCTAGTTCCTTCTCATACCCTTTTTTGCGGCCTCCCAGATGATACTTCCACATTATATTCCACCTCAACTCCACATTCGTTAATCCAAACTGTTGATCCCATCCAAAATCTGAAAAAACAAAGAAATTATCATGATAAAATAACATAGAAAGTACCAAACAAGATAGTCACAAAAAATACTCAAGGCAAGTATCAAGGTCATCAAGCCACCCTACCAAAGATGTGGCCTTTACCCCTTTCAACCGGAGTAAGCCCTCCAAGCCCCAAACAAACAGAGAGTCATCACGTAACCGTAGATAAGCCAACCCCAAACTAGAGATAGTCTCGGCATCCCAAACAAAACTAGATAAATCATAAAACACACGGACCGTCTTCCCCACGAGAATAATATCTAAAATACTTACAGTGTCTAAAGTTACGTCTCTAAAATACTAACTCACAAATCACAATTATGTAAACACCCTAATAATAGCCCTTCTTATGGGTACAATCTAGGTTGGGGCAGGTAACCCCTCATTATTAAAAGCACTCGAAAATACACAATCACATATTTCCAAAAAGAAGACATACTGATTATTCAGCCTTGATTAATAGAACGTTGTATCATTCTACATTCTCAACAGAAAGAATCTGAACAGACCTTACCCAAATGGCATGTTTATCCACTCCCAAGCCCAGTACCCCATAATCTCAACAAGCATATCAAATACTAGACCATATGAATAACGGCCAAACACATAACAAACATACCCACTCATATTAGGAAAGCCTTCGCTTTATAAGTACTCTGCTTATCTCCCACCTCTCTACACAAAGAAACCATTTTCAACCATCTTCATTTTACAACACAATACAAGTAGGAAATCACCCACAGAATTGATAAGTGATGAATACACCCGCACCCCTTTGCAGATATAGGTTGATTGCCCATGACTTCACGTACACCTAGAAAAGAACCATCCCAATGACACAAGTGGAAAATCACTTGCCTTTGAAATGCATGGCTACCAAAAGACAATCTTTCT
>JAULKL010056390.1:0-14425 GCA_032355745.1 Rubia rechingeri
GAACTTATATCCAACCCATATGCACGTTTACTACCCGTCCTATGCACATTCATTTCCAATAAATTTAAATTGATTTAAAAATTTTAAATATTTATTTTAAACAACTCAAAGCCTTTTGTGTTTTATGGCTAAACATTTTGTTCCCTACACTAGAAATACACCCTTTACATTTCGGTCAAATAAAACAGAAGATTTCGATAGTAAAATTACCTTCCAACTTTTATTTTTATAAAATAAATTTCTTATGTGATAAATTGTTAATAAAATTGATTTTAAGAGTTTTAACATATTATTTGTTTGTTAAAATAAAACTGTACAAGTGATAGGTAATTTAGGGTGAATGATAAAAACTAATGAATAATATTTCTTTCTTAGATACCAAAAAAATATCCACATATGCTTGATTTCTAAAGTGTGAAATACGATAAGTTTATTAACATTATGCCCGGCCTTTTATAGGCCGAGTACATATTAAGTCTAATTAACATATCCCTATAATTTCTATAACTAACCAAATATTTTGCAGGTTTCATGCAACATAACAAAACATGCTAACTAATATGTAATGTATTCACTCCTAACATCAAAATAAATGCTCAACACAGTCACTCTTCTACTGTAAAAACTCATATCGATAGGCGACTTCACCAGCTGATGGCGGTTGATGGAGACTTCGAGTCGTGCAGTTGCTCTTCCTGCGAGGACATCTCTAGTAAGGATGAAGACATCAAAGTATTTGGAAAACTCTATGAAGAGAGGATGAAGCCTTGTTATGCCTCATATGTGAAAGTTGAGGACTACGTAGAATTATGTTACTCAATTGTTGCCATTAGATAATGAGATCGTCCCAAGTTGTTGTCTGATACTGTCTGCACTCTAAAAAAAATGTAGTGTAGCTTGTACCATGAGGCCATAAACTCTGAAGAGTCCAAAGCCTTCCAGGAACTATGTTATCTAGGCATGAGAAGGCTATCATATGATTGGTAAAAACCATTTTCATGTGCTAATGTTGTAATGCATGAAGTCGGAATACTACTAAAATGCACAAAAGCGGATTGATTCTGCAAGTCGATGTTGAGAAATTGAAGCTAGCTCAGTGTCACAGTACAATTGCAAAAGGTAGTGTTTCTCATGGGAGTTTTTCATATTTGTGCCTTTTAATTATTCTCGAACATATATCCAACCCATATGCGCATTTACTGCCCGTCCTATGCACATTGATTTCAAATAAATTTAAAGTGATTGAAAAAAATTTTAAAATAATTTTTTAAAAAATAAATCAAAGACTTTTGTGTTTTATGGATAAACCTTTCGTTCCATGTACTATAAATACACATTTTTGCTTATCGGTAAAATATAACGAAAAGTTTGGATAACAAAATTACCAACCAACTTTTAGTGTTGTAAAATCAATTTCTTGTTTGATTATTTGTTAAAAAAATTGATTTGAGAATTTTTAATTTATTTTTTTTGTTAAAATAAAACTATACAAGTGATAGGTAATTCAGAGTGAATGATAAAAACTAATGAATAATAATTCTTTCTTAGATTCCATAAAACATTTCCACATATGATTGATTTCAGAAGAGAAAGTACAATAAATTTATTAACAATATGTGTTGCCTTTTATAGGCCGAGTACATATTAAGTCAAACTTAACAAATCTCTATAATTTCTATAACAAACTAAATACTGTGCAGGTTTCGTGCAACACAACATGACATGCTAACTAATAGGTAATGTATTCGCTCCTAACATCAAAAAAATATTTAACAAAGTGACTCTTCTACTTGAAAAATGCCTACTAATAGGCTACCCCTCCTGCTGATGCAGGTTAGTGGAGACTACGAGTCGTGCAGCTGCTCCTACTGCGAGGACATATCTAGTAAGGATGAAGACATCAAAGTGTTTGGAAAATTCTATAAACAGGGGATGAAGCATTGTGATGCTCCATATGTGAAAGTTGAGGATTGCGTGAAATTATATTACTCTGTTGTTACCCTGAGATACAGATATCGTGACAAGTTGTTGTTTGATACTGTCTGCACTCTTAAAAAAATGTTGTACTATAGCATGAACCATAAGACCATAAACTATGAAGAGTCCAAAGTATTCCAAATACAATGTTATCTAGACCCTAGAAGGCAATCGTATGATTGTTATAAACCATTTTCATTTGCTAATGTTGTAATGCATGAAGAAGGAATACTACATAAGGCACAAAGGCAGATTGATTCTTGACGAGGATATTGGGAAATTGAATCTAGCTCAGTGTTTCAAGGCAACTACAAAAAGGATAGTTTCGCATGTGAGTTTCTCCTATTTGTGACTTTTAATTATACTCAAACTTATATCCAACCCATATGCACATTTACCACCCTTCCTATGCTTTGAAATAAATTTAAAGTGATTCAGATGTTAATTCAGAGTGAATGATTAAAACTAATGAATTATATTTCTTTCTTAGATACCATAAAACATTTCCACATATGCTTGATTTTCGAAGAGTGAAATACGATAAATTTGTTAACAATATTTGCTGCATTTTATAGGCCGAGTAAATATTAAGTCGAACTTAACAAATCATTATAATTTCTATACTAACCCAATGTTATGTAGGTTTCGTGCAACATGACAAAACATGCTAACTAATAGGTAATGTATTCCCTTTTCACATCAAAATAAATATTTAACACAGTCAATCTTCTACCAGAAAAACACATGACGATAGGCGACACCACCAGATGATGGCGATCAGTGAAGACTACAAGTCGTGCAGCTGCTTTTGCTTCGAGGACATATCTAGTAAGGATGAAGACCTCAAAGTGTTTTGAAAATTCTATAAAGAGAGGATGAAACACTGTGATGCTCCGTATGTGAAAGTTGAGAATTATGTAGAATTAGAGTACTCTATTGTTACCGAGAGATGCAGAGATCGTCCGAAGTTGCTGTTTGATTCTATCTGCACTCTTACAGAAATGCAGTACTATAGAAAGTACCACAAGGCCATAAACTCTGAGAGTCCAAAGTATTCCAGGTACAATGTTATATAGGCCCTAGAAGGCTAATGTATGACTGGTATAAACCATTTTCATGTGCTAATGTTGTAATGCTTGAAGCTGGAATACTACAAAAGACACAAAAGCGGATTGATTCTTGATGAAGATGTTGAGATATTGAATCTAGCTAAGTGTCCAAGTGAAACTACATAAAGGAGAGTTTCTCATGGGAGTTTCTCCTATTTGTGCCTTTAAATTATTCTTGAACTTATATCCAACCCATATGCACGTTTACCACCCGTCCAATACATTGATTTCAAATAAATATAAAGTGATATAGACTTTTTTTAATTATTTATTCTAAATAACTCAAAGCCTTTTGTGTTTTATGGCTAAACATTTTGGTCCCTGTACTGTAAAAACACCTTTTGCCTATCTGTCAAATATAACGAAAGGTTTGGATAATAATATTACCAACCAACTTTCAGTGTTATAAAATCAATTTCTTGTGTGATTATTTGATAAAAATTGATTTGAGGAGTTTTAATTTATTATTTGATTGTTAAAATAAAATAGTACAAGTGATACGTAATTAAGAGTGAATGATAAAAATTAATGGATAATATTTCTTATTTAGATTCCATTAAAATTTCCACATATGCTTGATTCCAAAGTATATATTTATTAAAAATACTTGCTGCCTTTTATAGGCCGAGTACATATTAAGTCGAACTTAACAAATCACTATAATTTCTATAAGTAACCCAATGTTGTGCAGGTTTCGTGCAACACAACAAAACATGCTAACAAATAGGTAATGTATTCCATCTTAACATCAAAATAAATATTTAACACAGTCACTCTCCTACCAGAATAACACATAACGATGGGCAACTCCACCAGATGATGGCGGTCGATGGAGACTACGAGTCGTGCAGCTGCTCTTGCTGCGAGGACATATCTAGTAAGGATGAAGACATCAAACTGTTTGAAAAAGTCTATAAAGAGAGGATGACGCATTTTGATGCTCCATATGTGAAAATTGAGGATTGCGCAGAATTAGAGTACTCTATTGTTACCGAGAGATGCAGAGATCGTCCAAAGTTTCTGTTTGATACTATCTGCAGTGTTACAGAAATGCATTACTATAGCACGTACCACAAGGCCATAAACTCTGAAGAGTCCAAAGTATTTCAGGTAAATGTTATCTAGGCCCTTGAAGGCTATCGTATGATTGGTATAAACCATTTTTATGTGCTAATGTTGTGATGCTTGAAGCTAGAATACTACATAAGGCACAAAAGTGGATTGATTCTTGATGAGGATGTTGGGATATTGAATCTAGCTAAGTGTCCAAGTGCAACTACATAAAATAGAGTTTCTCGTGTGAGTTTCTTGCATTTGTGCCTTTAAATTATTCTCGAACCTATATCCTACCCATATGCACGTTTACTGCCCGTCCAATGCACATTGATTTCAAATAAATATAAAGTGATATAGACGTTTTTTTCTTTTCAATTATTTATTCTAAATAACTCAAAGCCTTTTGTGTTTTATGGCTAAACATTTTGTTCCCTGTACTA
Source organism: Rubia rechingeri (assembly GCA_032355745.1). NCBI lineage: Eukaryota > Viridiplantae > Streptophyta > Magnoliopsida > Gentianales > Rubiaceae > Rubia > Rubia rechingeri. The sequence goes on from JAULKL010056390.1 coordinate 4,583, forward strand.
TACAAACACCTTTTGCCTCTCTGTCACATATAACGAAAGGTTTGGATAATAAGATTTCAGTGTTATAAAATCAATTTCTTGTGTGATTATTTGATAATAAAATTGATTTGAGGTGTTTTAATTTATTATTTTTTCGTTAAAATAAAACAGTACAAGTGATAGGTAATTCAGAGTGAATGATTAAAACTAATGAATAATATTTCTTTCTTAGATACCATAAAATATTTCCACATATGCTTGATTTCCGAAGAGTGAAATATGATATATTTATTAACAACATGTGCTGCCTTTTATTGGCCGAGTACATATTAAGTCGAACTTAACAAATCACTATAATTCATATAACTAACCCAGTGTCGTGCAAGTTTCATGCAACACAACAAAACATGCTAACAAATAGGTAATGTATTCCCTCTTAACATCAAAATAAATATTTAACACAGTCACTCTTCTACCAGAAAAACACATAACGATAGGCGACTCCACCAGATGATGGCGGTCGGTGGAGACTACAAGTCGTGTAGCTTCTCCTGCTGCGAGGACATACCAAGTAAGGATAAAGACATCAAAGTGTTTGGAAAAGTCTATAAAGAGAGGACGAAGCATTGTGATGCTCCATATGTGAAAGTTGAGGATTGCGCGAAATTAGAGTACTTTATTGTTACCGAGAGATGCAGGGATCATCCCAAGTTGTTATTAGATAATGTCTGCACTCTTACAGAAATGTAGTACTATAGAATGTACCACAAGGTTGTAACTTCCGAAGAGTCCAAATTATTCAAGGTACAATGTTATCTAGGCCTTAGAAGGCTGTCGTATGATTGGTATAAACCATTTTCATGTGCTAATGTTCAAATGCTTGAAGCAGGAATATTACATAAGGCACAAAAGTGGATTGATTCTTGACGAGGATGTTAGGATATTAAATCTATCTCAGTGTCTCAGTGCAACTACATAAAGGAGAGTTTCTCATGTGAGTTTCTCCTATTTGTGCCTTTATATTATTCTCGAACTTATATCCAACCCATATGTGTTTACCGCCTGTCCAATGTACATTGATTTCAAATAAATATAAAGTGATATAGATGTTTTTTAAATTATTTATTCTAAATAATTCATAACCTTTTGTGTTTTATGGTTAAACATTTTGTTCCATATACTATAAATACACCTTTTGTCTATCGGTCAAATATAACGAAATGTTTAGATGATAAGATTACCAACCAAGTTTCAGTGTTACAAAATCAATTTCATGTGTGATTATTGGTTAATAAATTTTTTTGAGGTGTTTTAATATATTATTTTTTTGTTAAAATAAAACAGTACAAGTGACGGGTAATTCATTGTTAATGATAAAAACTAACGAATGATATTTCTTTCTTAGATACCATAAAAAAATATACATATGCTTGATTTTTGAAGAGTGAAGTAAGATTTATTTATTAAGAATATGTGCTGCCTTTTATAGGCCGAGTAAATATTAAGTCGAACTTCACAAATCCCTATAATTTCTATAACAATCCAAATGTTGTGAAGGTTTCGTGCAACACCAAAAAACATGCTAACTACTAGGTAATGTATTCGCTCCTAACATCAAAATAAATATTTAACACGGTCACTCTTCTACCGGAAAAACTCATATCGATAGGCGACTCCAGCAGATCATGGAGGTCGTTGGAGACTACAAGATGTGTAGCTGCTCCTGCTGCAAGGACATATCTTGTAAAGATGGAGACATTAAAGTGTTTAGAAATGTCTATAAAGAGAGAATGAAGCATTGTGATGCTCCATAAGTGAAAGTTGAGGAATGCGCAGAATTAGAGTACTCTATTGTTACCGAGGGATGCAGAGATCACCCCAAGTTGCTGTTTGATACTGTCTGCACTCTTACAGAAATGCAGTACTATAGCATGTGCCACAAGGCCATAAACTCGTAAGAGTCTAAAGAATTCCAATTACAATGTTATCTAGGCCCTAGAAGGCTATCATATGATTGGTGTAAACCAATTTCATGTGCTTATGTTGTAATGCAAGAAGCAGGATTACTACATAAGGCACAAAAGTGAATCGTTTATGGACGAGGATTTGGGAAATTGAATCTAGCTCACTGTCTTAGTGCAGCTACAGAAATAAGAGTTTCTCATGTTATTTTCTCCTATTTATGCCTTTTAATTATTCTCGAACTTATATCCAGCCCATATGCACATTTACCGTCCATCCTTTGCACATTGATTTCCAAAAAAATTAAATTCATTTAGATGTTTGTTCTTTTATTTTAATTATATATTCTCAATAACTCAAAGCATTTTGTGTTTTATGGCTAAAAATTTTGTTCCCTGTACTATAAATACACCTTTTGCCTATCAGTCAAATTAACGAAAGGTTTGGATAATAAAATTAGCAACCAACTTTTAGTGTTATAAAATCTATTTCTTGTGTGATATTTGTTAAAAAACTTGATTCGAAGAGTTTTAATTTATTATTTGTTTGATAAAATAAAACCGTACAAGTGATAAGTAATTTAGAGTGAAGGATAAAAACTAATGAATAATATTTTTTTCTTAGATACCATAAAAAATTTCCACATATGCTTGATTTCTGAAGAGTGAAATACTATATATTTATTAACAGTATGTGCTGCCTTTTATAGGCCAAGTACATATTAAGTCGAACTTAACAAATTCCTATAATATCTATAACTAACCCCATGTTGTGCAGGTTTCGTGCAACACAACAAAACATGCTAACTAATAGGTAATGTATTCCCTCTTAAAATAAAAATAAATATTTAACACAATCATCTTCTACGGAAAAACCCATAACGATAGGCGACTCCACCAGCTGAAGGCGGTCGGTGAAGACTACAAGTCGTGCAGTTGCTTCTGTGCCAGAATATATCTAGTAAGGATGAAGACATCAAAATGTTTGGAAATGTCTATAAAGAGAGGATAAATTATTCTGATGCTCCATATGTGAAAGTTGACAATTGCACGGAATTAGAGTACTCTAGTGTTACCGAGAGATGCAGAGATCATCCCAATTTGTTGTTTGATACTGTCTGCACTCTTACAAAAATGCAGTACTATAGCATCTACCACTAGGCCATAAACTCCGAACAGTCCAAAGTATTCCAGGTACAATGTTATCTAGGTCCTAGAAGGCTATCGTATGATTGGTATAAACTATTTTCATGTGCTAATGTGGTAATGCTTGAAGCGGGAATATTACATAAGGAACAAAAGCTGATTGATTCTTGATGAGGAAGTTGTTAAATCTAGCTCAGTGTCTCAGTGCAACTACATAAATGAGAGTTTCTCATGTTAGTTTCTCCTATTTGTGCCTTTATATTATTCTCGAACTTATATCCAACCCATATGTATGTTTACCGCCCGTCTAATGCACATTGATTTCAAATAAATATAAAGTGATATAGACTTTTTTAAATTATTTATTCTAAATTACTCAAAGCCTTTTGTTTTTTATGTCTAAACATTTTTTTCTCTGTATTATAAATAAACCTTTTGCCTATCGGTCAAATATAACAAAAGGTTTGGATGATAAGATTACCAACCAACTTTCAGTGTTATGAAATCAATTTCTTGTGTGATTATTTGTTAATAAAATTGATTTGAGGTGTTTTAATTTATTATTTGTTTGTTAAAATAAAATAGTACAAGTGATAGGTAATTCAGAGTTAATGATAAAAACTAATGAATGATATTTCTTCCATATACACCATAAAATATTTCCACATATCCTTGATTTTCGAAGAGTGAAATACGATATATATATTAATAATAGGTGCTGCCTTTTATAGGTCGAGTAAATATTAAGTCGAACTTCACAAATCCCTATAATTTCTATAACAAACCGAATTTGTGAAAGTTTCGTGCAACACCAAAAAACATGCTAACTACTAGGTAATGTATTCGATCCTAAGATCAAATTAAATATTTAACACGGTCACTCTTCTACCGAAAAAACTCATACCGATAGGCGACTCAAGCAGCTGATGGAGCTTGGTGGAGACTACGAGACGTGTAGTTGCTCTTGTTGCAAGGACATATCTAGTAAACATGGAGACATTAAAGTGTTTGGAAAAGTCTATAAAGAGAGGATAAAGCATTGTGATGCTCCATATCTGAAAGTTGAGGATTGCACAGAATTAGAATACTCTATTGTTACCGAGGGATGCAGAGATCATCCCAAGTTTCTGTGTGATACTGTCTGCACTCTTACAGAAATACAGTACTATAGCATGTACCACAAGGCCATAAACTCCGAAGAGTTCAAAGAATTCCAAGTACAATGTTATCTAGGTCCTAGAAGGCTATCGTATAATTGGTATAAACCATTTTCATGTGCTTATGCTGTAATGCAAGAAGCAGGATTACTACATAAGGCACAAAAGCGGATTGATTATGGACGAGGATGTGGGAAATTGAATCTAGTTCAGTGTCTCAGTGCAACCACGGAAAGGAGAGTTTCTCATGTTAGTTTCTCCTATTTATGCCTTTTAATTATTCTCGAACTTGTATCCAACCCATATGCACATTTACCACCCGTCCTTTGCACATTTATTTCAAAAATAATTAAAGTGATTTAGATTTTTGTTGTTTTATATTCATTGTATATTCTCAATAACTTAAAGATTTTTGTGTTTTATGGCTAAATATTTTGTTCCATGTACTATAAATACACCTTTTGCCTATAAGTCAAATATAACGAAAGTTTTAGATAATAAAACTACCAACCAACTTTTAGTGTTATAAAATCAATTTCTTGTGTGATTATTTGTTAATGAACTTGATTCGAAGAATTTTAATTTATTATTTGTTTGATAAAATAAAACCATACAATTGATAGGTAATCAGAGTGAAGGATAAAAACTAATGAATACTATTTCTTTCTTAGATAACATAAAAAAATTCCACATACGTTTGATTTCTGAAGAGTGAAATACGATATATTTATTAACAATATGTGCTGCCTTTTATAGGCCGAGTACATATTAAGTCGAACTTAACAAATCCCTATAATTTCTATAACTAACCCAATGTTGTGCAGGTTTCGTGCTACACAACAAAATAGGCTAACTAATAGGTAATGTATTCGCTCTTAATATCAAAATAAATATGTTACACAATCGCTCTTCTGCCGGAACAACTTATATCAATAGGCGAGTCCACCAGATGATCACGACTAGTAGATACTACAAGTCGTGTAGTTGCTCTTGCATCGAGGAAATCTCTTGTAAGGATGAAGACATCAAAGTGTTTGAGAAAATCTATGTAGAGAGGATGAAGCATTGTGAGGATCCATATGTGAAAGTTGAAGATTGCTCGAATAAGGTTACACCATTGTTACCGTGAGATGCTGAGATTGTCCCAAGTTATTTTCTGATACTATTTGCGCTGTTACAAAAAAAGTAGTATAGCTTGTTCCCGAGGCCATTAACTTCAAAGAGTGCAACGAATTCCAGATACTATGTTATCTAGGCCTGAGAAGGCTATCGTATGATTGGTTTAAACCATTTTCATGTGCTAATGTTGTACTGCATGAAGGAAGAATACTACATAAGGCACAAATGCGAATTGATTTTGGACAACGATGTTGAGAAATTGAAAATAGCTCAGTGTCTCTGAGAAACTACAGAAACGAGAGTTTCTTATGTGAGTTTCTCTCACTTGTGCCTTTGAATTATTCTCGAACTTGTCCAACCCATATGCATGTTTACCGCCCGCCCTATGCACATTGATTTCAAATAAATTTAAAGTGATATAGGTGGTTTATTTTAAAATTATTTATCCTAAATAACTAAAATCCTTGTGTGTTTTATAGCTCAACATTTTTTCCCTCTACTATATATACACCTTTTACCTCTCGGTTAAATATAACTAAAGGTTTGGATAATAAATTACCAACCAACTTTTAGCGTTATAAATTAAATTTCTTGTGTGATTATTTGTTAGTAGAATTAATTTGAATATTTTTAATTCTTATTTGTTAGGTAAAATAAAATTGTACATGTGATTGGTAAATTGGAGAGAATGATAAAAACTAATGAATAATATTTCTATCTCAAAAACCATAAAAACATTCCACGTATGCTTGATTTTCGAAGAGTAAAGTACGATAATTTTATTAACAATATGTGCAGTCTTCTATAGGCCGAGTACAAATTAAGAAGAACTTCTCAAATCCCTATAATTTCTAAAACTAACCAAATTTTGTGCAAATTTTGTTCAATTCAATAAAATATGCTAACTAAAAGGTAATATATTCGCTCCTAACATCAAAATAAATATGTAAAATAGTCGCTTTTGTCCCAAAAAAACTCATATACATAGGCGTCTCCACTAGCTGATAGTGTTCGATGGAGACCACGAGCCATGCATCTGCTCTTGCAGCATGGACATCTATAGTAAGGATGAAGACATCAAAGTATTTGGAAAAATCTATGAAGAGAGGATGAAGCATTGTAATGCTATATACGTGAAAGTTGAGGATTGCGTGGAATTAGGTTACTCCATTGTTACAGTGAGATACAGAGGTCATCCCAAGTTGGTGTTTGATACTGTCTGCACTCTTACATAAATGAAATATAGCATATACCATGATGCCATAATCTTCGAATAATCAACAGCATTTCTGGTACTATGTTATCTAGGCAAGAGAAGGCTATCGTATGATTGTTATAACATCATTTTCATGTTCCAATGTGGTAATACATGAAGCAGGAAAACTACATAAGGCACATAAGCGGATTGATTCTTAACGAGCATGTTGTGAAATTGAAACTAGTTTAGTGTCTCTGATCAACTGTAGAAAGGAGAGTTTCTTATGTGAGCTTCTCCTGTTTGTGCATTTTAATTATTCTTGAACTTGTATCCAACCCATATGCATGTTTACCACCCATCCTATGCACATTGATTTCAAATAACTTGAAGGTGATTAAGGTGTTTTTTGTTTTTAATTATTTATTCTAATAACTCAAATCCTTTTTTGTTTTACGACACAACATTTTGTTCTCTCTACTATAAATACACCTCTTGCCTATCAGTCAAATATACTTAATGATTATTAACGAGGATGTTGGGAAATGGAAACCAGCTCACTGTCTCAGTGCAACTATAGAATGGAAAGTTTCTCATGTGAGTTTCTCCCATTTTTGCATTTCAATTATTCTCGAACTTGTATCCAACCCATATGCACGTTTACCGTCGATCCAATGCACATTGATTTCAAATAAATTTAAAGGAATTTGAGTGTTTTTTTTGTTTTTTATCATTTATTCCGAATAACTCAAAACCTTTTATGTTTTATGGCTCAACATTTTGTTCACTCTACTATAAATACACCTTTTGACTATCGGTCAAATATAACTAAAGGTTTGGGTAGTAAAATTACCAACCAACTTTTAGTGTTATAAACTTAATATCTTGTGTGATTATTTGTTAGAAGAATTGATTTGAAGAGTTTTAATTTATTGTTTTTTTGTTAAAACTAAACTGTACATGTGATATGTAATTTTGAGTGAATGAAAAACTAACGAATAATATTTCTTTCTAAAATATCATAAAAAAATTCCACGTATGCTTGATTTTTGAAGAGTAAAATACGATAATTTTATTAACAATATGTGATGCCTTTTATAGGTCGAGTACAAATTAAGTAGAACTTAACAAAACCCTATAATTTCCATAACAAACAAAATATTGTGCAAAATTGTGCAATGCAACAAAATCTGCAAACTAATAGGTAATATATTCCCTCCTAACATCAATATAAATATGTAAAATAGTCACTCTTGTGCCAGAAAAACTCGTATACATAGGTGTCTCCACCAACTGATAGTGGCTGATAGAGGCTACTAGTCCTGCATATGCTTTTGATGAGAAGACATCTCTAGTAACACTATCACGGGACAGACAATCTAGGACTATTTTTTCAGACACTCTGACAACGGTTTTTTGGGTCCACATAACCGGTGCCTAAGTAGACGTTGAAACAGTTTGACCAGTTTTTGAAAAAACCGGTGCTAGGTTTAGCACTTGTTTTTTTATTAGCACCGGTTTTATAAAACTAAAACCAGTGCTAAATTGGCAACGGTTTTCATGTTAGCATATTTCCAAAAAAAATGGTGCTAAATTTAGCATCGATTTTTGGGTAGAACCGGTTTCTGTAAACCAGTGTAAAATTTAGCTCTATTTTTCATATATTAGCATTGGTCTGAAAAACCATTTTTAAATTTGCACCAGTTTTATATGGCACCAATTTTATATGGCATCGATTTTGTTTTTCAATGGTTTTTAGAAAACCGGTGTTAAAATTGTCACTGATTTTTTGTTTGGAATTACAATTGGGCGCTGACCGCAGCAGCGCGCAGCTACTCTATTACTTCCATTTTGCAAAAATATATTTTGAATTGGGTGTTGACCGCAGCTGCGCGCAGCTTTTCTATTACTTTGATTTTGGAAAAAAGTAGTAGAATAGGGTGCTGACCGCAGGTGTGCACAACTGCTCTAATACTTCACAACAATAGTAAAACAATTTGACAACATATATATGAGCACATCTAGCAACATCCAAAAGCATTTCCATAAAATGTATGATACAAAATTAATAATCTATGAGACTAAACATAACCATCCCAAACATAACTATCTATGGAACTAAACATAACTTTGGCTTAAACTAGCAATTAAATCATGTGGCATATACACATCAAATCACAAGGCTAATTCACACATCTATGGTCCTTATAAATGCTCAGATGTACCCTATCATACCATATGTAAATTGTGTCATGTTTTGATCCTTAACATCACCCCTCCAAACCTTGGATCCAGCTCCTCAGTTAAGAAGTGCATTGGCTGCATCAAAATGGCAAAATATTTAGTATTTCTCCTCATTATTTCCTTTACATTCAAGAAACTTGGAATCAAGTTTTGTTGCACCTTTTGTCACCACTTATATGTTCTAGGAATTTTTCATGCCCATTCATATAAACCTCCACATTATTGGCTTGTACAAGAAAAGACCATTGCATGGGAACCATAGCCTTGGAGAAGGTCAAGGACAACCATTGAGCTTTAAATCCCCTGTGCAAAACAGATCAAGAAATAAAAATGATCCAAAATCTACAGAATTAGTAATGATGAAAACAATTTGGAGAGAAGCTATCGTTAAAGCCAAGCTAGCAACTACCAAACTAACAAGTCAGCTACATATCAATAAAACAAGTATGTTTAAACAATATATATATAATACATTTTTTTAGTATCAATTTTATTAGTATTCTGGAAAAAAGTTTAAAAGAAAGAAAAAAATATGCTAGAATCAGCATCGGGAATTACGTCGAGATTCTTTTGGCACTCACCTGGAGCTAATGATTTTTTTTTGTCATTGTGTTTCTTGTTATTCTCAAGCAAAGCTTCTTGCCCTCCACGACTTAGTTCGTCTGCTTCTGAATTCTCATCAGAATTAAGCGCCTCCGAATTTTTATACTCCTGCTGGATGGCGTCTTGTTGTCCCTATATAAAGGCTAAATTACGTTAAGATGCTAAGAATGGTACAATACCGGTTGTGAAATCATAGATCCACTGCTCGTTAGCTGCCACTTCGTGCTTTCTATAAAGACCCGTATTATCTAAATACCTAATACTGAGAGTAACAGCTGGTGGGTGGACGCCGATTCTCTTGTGAGAAGCGAAGCGGTATTTGTTCAAAGAAACCCCAAAAATGAACAATTGAATTGGCTAGAATCACTTTTTTGGGAGGTTCGGTCTGGTTCACTTCCAAAATCTCACGATGTCGCTTTTCCCAGTCATAATTATTGGG
>JAULKL010057436.1:0-14416 GCA_032355745.1 Rubia rechingeri
TTATAACATATATTTTCAAAATATCAACTTTTCACAAGTTTTAATTATCCGTAATGAGAGATATTAAGGATAAAAAATTTTTCAAGTCAACTGTAACTAAGTCAAAATGTGCAGCTTGAATTGGGACAGAGGGAGTATTGAGTAACTCTGTCAACCACCGATGTGAGACTCTAATATTCCGGCTTCACTTTATACCCTTCAACGGTGGCCAAAACGTTGGAAGACTCATGTTCCTAAAATTACACGATCATTAAGTCAACATTTATCTACTGCAGCGAATTTAAATAGTAAATTAAGAACAGAAATCTAGCTAATTTACCTTTGCCATGGCTACTCGATCCCTCCTTGAACAAACTTCACTGAAAAGTATTCAGGCTGAAGACTAGATGATATGTTTCGACTAAATGGGTTTTATAGAAATCGTTGTTTCTCTATATTAGGTTGCTTATTTCTGGGTCGGTGTATACATTGAATCCAATGGATTTAAAAAAGAGTAAAATACATTGTATTTATTTATTCGGGAAGATATAACGTTTGAACACTATTATATCTTTCTTACCTAAATAATCGTTTGATTAGAACTACGGTAGAAAATAAGGGTGTAATCTGTGATTGTATTCATGATCTAGGTTACAATTAGGAGTGTTAAACCGGTCGATTTGTCGGTTAGGCGGTTAATCTGTTTCTATTCCTACCAATTTATAGAATTTTAGAAGGAACTGAATAATCAAACGATATTGTTATCGATTTTATCGGTTAGGTTAGTATCGATTTCGGATGATGTGTTGATTATTACCGGTTACCATGTATATCATTTATTTAAAATTAAAAATGCAAATCCATATTAATATTGATTAGTAGTTAAAGACGTAAAACATATAATAAAAGGTAATAAATTTAGCAACTGAATATTTGTGTTGCATGGAGTTGAATAATTTTTTGAATTAATATTAAAATCGTACCATGAGTTGCCAACGATATTTACTAGTTTTTGGCACAATTATTAGCTACATTGACTTTTGTTTCCATAATTATTTGCTTTGAGCATAATTATTATTTAAAAATATACGTGCTAATCATATACGTAGAGTTTAAAGAATATTGTAATTTGGGCTAGGAACCTAAATATTTCTTATTTGGTTTGTGATCAAGGCTCAAAGTTTAATGAATTATTTTTCGGGGATGAAATTAATTAATGTGTTATAAAATGTCTTACAGGTTATCCGGAAAGATCGATTACCAAATAGTAAAATCGATAATGGAACCGATTAACCAACATAACTGAATAACCGTAACCTATATTAGCCGATTAACCAATTAATCTGTTAATCGAATTTAATTCCAATTCAGTTTTGATGGGTCATAGAGCAGACATAGTCATTCAGATAAGAAGGAGGTCGACGTTCACAAGAACACCAACGAGAAGGCAGCTGATCGGCCGGCGGCAATGGAGTGGCGTTCGACGGCGGGGCTGAGGCTAGGGGGTGGCAGTGATGCTGAGATAGGCAGCGGCGGCAGCAGAGGCGTTGTGGCATGGGCAGGCGGAGATCTTTCCATGGTCGACGACGGTGGCTGGGAAGATGTCGTGGCTGAAAGAGACGGATCAGCAACCGCCCGTGGTGGCAAAAGAGGAGCCACGGCCGAGGGAGTGCCACCGGGATCATGGACTGGCGGTGATGTGGCGGCATCGCTGGTTCGATCCAATGGACGGGCAGGAGGCAATGTCGGCATCGGAAAGTCGTCAAACTAAGTATTAGTTTGGGACTGTGCAGGTTGAACAGGTATAGATGGCACACCAAACGGAAACTAGTCTTCATAAAATCAACATCTCGACAATTGAAGAAGGTGCATGATTCCAAATCATAAAGGTGAAAGCCTTCTTGCCAGTAGGATACACGAGAAAAATACATCGTCGACTTCTTAGAAAAAACTTGTCACAAAATCTTGGAATGTATGACACATAACACAAGCAACCAAAGATTCACAAAAGCTTGTAGTTTGGAGTGCGGCCATAGAGTAACTTGAATGGTGTGCATCCATTGAATTGCTTTGACGATGTCCAGTTAATCAAATATACAGCAGTGAGAACACATTCTCCCTAAAAATCACCCTCCCTCGTCCAAAATCGCAGCCTCCCCTGCCACGGTTAGCCTGTTTGAATCCCTATTAAGAAGAAGCAAAAGCAGAAGGTACTGATCTGGATGTAGACGAGCGAGCTTTAAGTGAAAACTCTAAAGCCTCATCATCAGAACAAATAGTATATAAAGGTGGTAAAGGATCTTTCACCATTTGGGTGGATGAAAAGTGGGATAACTTGTAATTTAAGCCACGAAAAAACACAACAGCAACTTCCCCATCGTTAAGAGGATGACCAAGAATACGCAATTCATCAAGAATGTCCTTAAAACGAGAATAATAATCCTGAACAGATTGATCATCTTGACGAATGTCATACAAACGATCACAGAGATAGAGGCCACGAGCACGAGAATTATTCTGGCATTTAGTGGCTAAAGCTTCCCATACCTGAGCAGCAGTGACCATACTGTCAACTTTCGACATTGCAGAAGGAGTTTGAGATGAAAAAAGAGTGTCCTGGACTAACTGATCTGTCTCAATCCAAGAATCATAAGCAGCAGCTGCCTCAGAGGCCTTGCCATCGGGTTCCTTGGAAGCTAAACTCGCAGGGCAGCAGGAAATTTGAGAAAACCATTAACATAACCAATTAATTTGACAGTTCTTAAAATAGAAGTAACCTGATTATGCCAATGAGTATAGTTGGAACCATCAAGCTTGATGGTGAAGCAGTTGATCAACGATGAAAGCGTAATGGTCGACATCAGGAACAAGTAGGAGCGTATCTGATATGAATCTCCTTGCATAGACTCTAGATTGCGGAGTTTTAGATCTTTGACTAAACGAGGGATTTCGCAAACCCTAGTATAGCCTCAAAAATTGATCAAAACTAGCCCTCGGGATCTTGAATTGCTCGAGAATTGTAAAGCCAACTAGTCTGCAGGATTGGTTCACAATTCAAAATTTTGCTCGTTAACTAGCCCGCAGGATTAACTCACAAATAAAGGTTTCTTTGTTCACTAACTAGCCCACAAGATTAGTTCAAAAATGATATTGATACTTAATTAATCCACAGGATTAAGCAACAATAAAATTAATGCTCATAAGCAATAAATTCGAAAATATGAATTTTGATTGATAAAACGGTGATGAGTGGCTCGGACATACCCCTTTATTTATAGGGATATATCTCGTCCAAAACCCTAATTACAATTGGAAACTGAATCGAATTATGGCAGCTTAAGAAGCTAATACCATATCTAACTAAAACTCCTAAAATAAATTGGTAATCTACTCGAATTCTTCTTCAAGTAACCTTGAAGAATATTACCTTATCTAATTTTACTAAATCTAATTCTAATCAAATCAAAACTCCTAAATTACAATATTTCAAAAATAATTCTAAATATGAGCACACAACCTCATTAGAAAATCCAGTGGGAAAAAGAGTATAGTGTTAAGCTACTAAAAATAATAAACTAAGAAAAATATAATAAATGACATCTTTGACCTCTTATCAGGATCCAAGCACAAAAGAGAAATCAAATCGCACCAAACACACAACAAGCTTGTGAATGGCAGTGGACGACTGATTTAACCTTCGTGTGTGGACTAGGAGCAGCAACGAACATAACCAGAAAATCAGCAGTGGTGTGACCGGATCTAGCGGTGCTTGAAGAGGACATGTCAGCGCGTGGGCGGGGATCCGGCGGCGCGTGGACGGAGCGTGAGCTGCTCGTCAGGAGGAAGCTTCGATCGGCGATCGGCGACACTGAGTCAGCGACGACGGCGGTGAGAATGGCGGGTGGGTACGACCGAGATCGAAGGTTTTTGGGAAAAAGGATTTGGAATTTGGGGAAAAGCCATAGAATTTTTAGAGAGATCTGACTGTTACTATGATAGATGTAAAACCCACAAATAATTGTGGCTGTGTGTATTCATATATATAGTGCGTACAAAAGGTATATAAGGTAGAATCAAATATGAAAAATGATATTTACAAAACCAATTAGAAAGTGTATTTTTTTTCACATGATCCCAATTCATTTAATATTTTATTAAATTGGAAAGGAGTTAACGTGCCGCCGGAATCTGGTCTCCGTCAACGATCACGAGGATTAGAGGTGGTTATTTTTTTTCACGTCATTCTGTTTTCTTTTTATTTTTTCTTTCTGTTTTTATTTGTTTTAAATTCAGGACTGTCGTCTCAAACTTATCAAACATGTAAAATTGGGTCATTTTTGCCAAACTACTGTTTTCAGTCGATGCTTTTTCCGGTAAAACATGTTTGAATTCTGATACTACGTACTCCAAACTAGATTTAGGAGAAATCTTAATTAAAAGTCGATTAAACTATCGACTTTTAATTGGTTTTCCACTCAAAAAAAACTATCAACTTTTGGCGCTACCGAATGGATGTCACAGCAGATTGGTAAATTCCGGCCCTGTAGGACAGAGTAGTCCAATTCGGATTTTAGAAGATCGACGCTTAACGGAGTCGTGATTGGTCACTCCTGCCCTTAGTGAATGATTCCGATTTTGGAAAATAACTTTAGATCATCAGATTCCTCGTGATCACTTTCAACAGCGGTTGATCTTACTATGTTAGGCGGCAGTATTTTACCAACTGCATCTACTGTAGTTTTAGAGTCGTCTGTCGTCAACGCGACTAGCGAAACCCAACTTTCAAGATCAAAGCATAGGATAGACGGTGTTTCCGATAAAAAAATCCATAACTGCCATGCAACAAAGCCGTTAATGGCAATTCCCGCTCTAGTGCTAATTGCTTAATTGATTCTTATGTGTTCTGATCATTTTTCTTGTTTGAATTTATTCTTGATGTGTTTAATCCTGATCAACTTAAATATTATTAGAATGATGCTATCTTATTCCACCAATAAATAATCGTTGAAACTGGTTAGTAAGTTGCGAGTTCTTGTGAAAAACATATCACTGATACACATTGTAATAACAGGACAGAGAATAATTTAAGCGTATATTACTTCTTGCAAACACATGGATAGTTTTTAGATCGATATGGTTTTTTTCCCAATGTTAATGCTATTGAGGCGTGTATATAGTTTAGCGAATACTTTTCGTGAGAATCTTGATAAGAGAAATACTCCCTCCAACCCATTACTTTTGGCCACTTTAATTGTTCACGGTATTCAATGATCATGTTTGACTGTCAATATCTCTAGCCACATATAACAATTCCGCATAAAAAAAGAAGAAAATAGATGTTGAGATGAATCTAACAATATCTCACATGATATTTTTATCAGATAATATATTAATTTAAATTAATGTTCAAAGTTTACTAAATTTGATTTTGAAAAAGTTGAGCAGACAAAAGTAATGAGATGGAGGGAGTAGTTGGTTAGTTGAATATTTATAAACTATCTTAATATATAATTTGGCATGGTAAATAATAAAAGAGGTCAAAATATATAGAGAACAATATCTACACTAATCCAGCACTCCACAAATTTTGCATTAATCCCGCACTCAGGATATGAACTTTGTTTTCCTCTAGGCCACAACGATTTGGATTCCTCTTTGCCAAACAGAAACATTAGATCCCTCAATATGCAAACAAATATTCATGTGAAAACAAGAAGCATGGATGCAAAGAGATGGTGAAATACAGTAAAAACAATGGACATGAGTTATCCTGCGCATTTTCTCCCTGTTCCTGTCCTATATCAGGCTGCAATTTCGAGGGATCCTCCTCAAAACTGTACTCGCATTTTAGCCGCCACCATGCCTCTTCTTCCAAGAGCTTTAGTTTCGACGTGATCATTTCCCTCAAGTGTACAGAACCCAAAGGTCTCTCATTCTTCGCGAAGACGGAGGTAGCATTTTTGTCCTGAACCATTGGAATGAAGTCAATGGAAGCTCCATCAACGTTGTTCGAATTGCGCCTAAGTCCTGGGCTTCCTTACGGTCTGGGGCACGTTATGGAGAGGCGTCCAATATACTGTATTCATCGGTGTCGAGCTTTGCAAAGTGGGAGGATAATGCTCATATATCCTGCAATTGAATACATTCTTATTCCAATCGCAAACAGGCAAGATCTTCAAAAAATGTTTGGCTGATTACTATTTGAATCTTTGCATGTAATTATGTGTATATATCGCATGACTTTCTGGTCATTTGGCATGGTATTTCTAGAGGTCAAAATATATAGAGAACAATATCTGCACTAATCCCACACACCACAAAATCTGCACTGATCCTGCACTCAGGGTGTAATCTTTGTTCATCCCTATGATTTGGATTACAGTATGATTTATATTATTAAACTTTGATGTTCTAAATTATTAATAATATAATCTACATTTTCATGATATTATTTATTTTTTTATACCAAAATTTTATACTCCCTCGTCCCAATCATTTCCACACACTTTCCTTTTTTGATTGTCCCATCCAAATCTGCACACTTTCCATATTTAGAAAAATTGTATGCAGTAAAAGACGTAAATACCCTTAAACCAATTGAATATTACACATGAAACTCTCCCCACACTCACCTACCCTCACCTGACTTCTCACAAAACTCTCCCCCCTTATCTGCAGATCTACCAAACTCCCCTCACCTCCACAGATTTTTCCCAAACTCATCTGAAACAAATCAAATTTATGGGATCTCCTACACCAGCCTCTTCCGCAGATCCACCAAGCAAGAAGGACTGACCGCTGGCGGCGATCCAACACCAACTGGCTTTTCCCCTGTTCTCCTCTGGCACGCCCACGTCCCGCGCCAACCGTCGAATCGCCATCGATCTCAGCGAAGTGAGCGCGTACGCCGTGAAATGGGTTGTACAGAACTACCTCCTGGAAGATCTGCTCATGTCCCGCTGTCATGGAGGAAGTAGATGACGGGGAGTTTGGAGTTGGCGGCGGAGATGGCCGCGGAGATGGCGGCGGCGGGCTTGTAGAGGTGGAAGTTGAGACTTTTTGTGGGGGTCGATTGGCACGGTGAGGTTGCTGAATCTCCGATTTGCAGGACGAGTGATGTTGGTAAGTTTCGTAGACAAAGAATTGGTATAAAACCATATATATAAAAGGAAACAGAGAGAAATCAGGTGGATTGACATTGATCAGCAAAATTCCAAAACAATTTGTCAGGTAAAGTGGAAGAAGGGGTGGTGTAGCTTGGTGGTGGTGTTAGGTGTGTTGAATGGTGGTTGGTTGGTGTCAATGACAGAGAAAGGTGAGAGGTAGAAGATGATGGTAGTTTGCACATTTTACTGGATTAGAAAAATTCCAATCATTTTTCTCTCTGCAAAAATGGATGGGACAGAGGGAGTACTAGGTTTTAGAATTGCTATTTAAATTTTTGTTTTATATAATTCAATTTTATGATTTCCTTATTTAATTTTTATAATTTTTATTGAGTTCGTCTCCGTGAAACCGTTTTATATGGGTTTTTAAGTCAAAACATCCACCTAGGTGGATGGGAGTTTTTTATTGGGTCCTCCATAGCCTAGAAATGAAATCTAAGTCACTACTACAAATTAGAGTTATCGTAACACTTTCCTTGCAAAACTTATTAAAAATGTTACAGTAGCTTATAAAGTGTTAATTAAACCTTTGAAAAGTGTTACATAAATATTGAAAAGTATTACCTAAATATTAAAAGGTGTTACGTTAGATGTAATGCAACATCATCTAAGGTGATACTTGTAAAAGTGTTTCTTTACGGGCTAATAATATTAAGTTGAACATATTGCAACACTTTTACAAGTATTACCTTAGGTGATGTTGTATTAGATCTAATGCAACACTTTCTAAAAAATATAGGTACTCCCTCTGTCCCAATTCAAGCTGCACACTTTGACTTTCAGCAGTTGACTTAAAAAATGTTTGATCCTTAATATCTTTTATTAAGGATAATTAAAACTTGTAAAAAATTGATATTATGAAAATATATGTTATAAAGAATCTAACAAGGTATCACTCAATGATATTTATACTTATACACCTATTCAATTTTGGGGTCAAAGTTAAGAAATTTTGACGAAATGAATAGTTAAATTGCAGCTTGAATTGGGACAGAGGGAGTAACACTTTTCAAAGGTTTAAATAACACTTTATAAGCTACTATAACATTTTTAATAAGTGTTGTAAGGAAAGTGTTACATTAGTATTAATTTGTAGTAATGCGTCCTAAAAAAGTTTCTGTAAATTGCACTTTAAATCTTGATCTTCCTATGATACAGTCTTACATAAAAACTTCTTTATGAATATATCTTGTTTGTACGTACTAGAGTCCCCACACCCTCTTAAAGAGATTACTAATTAGACAAATTTAAAGAAACTTGTGAGCACTACAGCAAAATGGCAGATTTATCCCAACATATTTTTATAACATAATTTTTACTAATGTTGTCATGAAATACTATTATGACACCGGCTAGATAGCAAGTTACTATATCAATTAAATTTGTGTTTGTATAGTTGTGTATACCAACACTTTAAATATATGATTGTGAAATTTGTGTTTGTATAGTTGTGTATACCAACACTTCAAATATATTGTTGTGATGTCATTCTATCTAATCATTACATAATTTAAGTCCAAACTAATGAAGGAATAGATGAGTTACTAAATTCATTAATATATGTAATATAACACATAATATAGCTCTAAATTTATATCAAAATAATCGATGACATATGTAGTTATAGTGAGTTATAACCAACACGTGAGATGGTGTTCTAAAATCATTCTATTTTAACATTAAAATATTTGCATCACAAAAGTGCGGGTAGTTTGCGTGCAAAATTTATAATTTGCATATGAAATTCGCACGCAAACCACACTCTTAGATGATGTAGTTTATTATACATATTCATACACATTCATGTGCTGGTAATGAATATGAATGCAGGACATTATATTCCATTATTTTAATTTTTAATGAATAATTATCTATAATTACACCCAACACTTTCGCTAAACACATTTAGAATCAACGTAGGTTAGATTCAATGTTATTATAAATGCTTTATTCTTAAAATTTGTGAATGTGTGTAAAGGTAGTTTTTGTTATGTTTTGTTTATTTATGCAGAAAGGTATGCCAGACAAAGAGAAAGGTGTAGCAAATGAGACACCAAAGAAGGATCAAGCCAGTGGCAGCAAACAAGGCTAATGAAGCCTTGCAGTATTTATAAATACTGAAGATGCAGTATTATAAATAATGAAGCATTATTTATAAGACTTGTTAGTATGAGTGTACAATTCCTAATCATCTGCATTCTGAAAAGTATTAGTGTAGATGTAAAATATACCATAGATTTATATACTATAGATTAAAAAATCAGTTTTATATACTACTACTTATCAATAAATATCAATAAATAAATTTTATATAATTATAAATAAGTAGTAAATTAAAATTTTCCCCGAACATTAATATTTGATTACGATTATATATGACCCAAACTTTAAGTTTAATTTTTATTTGAATATATAACATAAAGTCATTGTTAAAAATATAGTAATAAAATATTTTGAAAATAAAAAAATATGGAGTAGCATAAAAAATACAAAATTACATTTTAATTTTTTAAATAAATAAATTTTAATTTTAATATATATTCACTTTTTTTAAATCGTGCATTATCTAGTTTAATATATACTGCAGATTTTATTCATCCTACTGCCACTACAATAAAATGGCTTTATCCCACATATATTTTATATAACATTTTTTTACTGTGTTATGGAATACTATTACGACACCAGATTAGATAACAAGATACTATCAATGAAATTTGTCATGTATACCAACACTTTAATTATAGTGTTGTGATATCATTCCATCTAAACATTACATAATTTATTTCCAAATTAATGTAGGAATAGATGAGTTATTAATTAATTAATAAATGCAATACAACACATACTATAGCTCTAAATTTATATAAAAAATAATTGATGACATATGCAGTTGTAGTGAGCCATAACCAACATTGGTGAGATGGTGTTCTAAAATTATTCTATTTTAACATTACAATATTTGCATCACCTAAGCATGTAGTTATATATATGTGTGTGTGTGTATGGGAAGACTTCAATTCACACCTTTATTTTTACACCAATTTTTACACCAAATCTTAAACATCCATCTAATATAATCTCATAGTTGAGATTATTTTACTAAAAATTGATTTAATGAATGAGTGAGATTAGATTGGATGGATGGTTAGGATTTGGTGTACAAATTGGTGTAAAAAAAGGGTGTGTATAGAACCCTTCCATATATACACACATCCATGTGCTGGTAATAAATATGAATACATAAATCGGACATTATATTCAATTATTTTAATTTTTAATGAATAATTATATATAACTACACTTTATGCCTGCCCCAACACCTCTGCTAACAATATTTAGAATCAATGTGGAGATAGTTCAAATGTTATTATAAATACTTTATCTAATAATTATTAATGTTTGTGAAGGTATTTTTTTGTTGTAGTGGATGTATTCTTTCTCCTTAGCTATGATGAAGAAGGGTCGTACAAGTGGATTCCTCTTTTGTTAGGATTTAGATTATTGAAAAAATAAATAGAGTACATAAAGGGTTTAAATGTAAATATATAAGCGTCGAATGCTTAGAGACGCAAAGTTTGGATTTGAAAAACTCAAACAAAGGACGAGATAATCCTTTCATGAAAATATCCGCAAGCTGAAGTGTCGTACGAACATGGTGGAGACGAAACTTTCCCAAAGAAACTAGCACATGAACAAAGTGATAGTCAATGTCAATGTGTTTTGCCCGCTTGTGCTCCATAGGATATTGAGCTAAAAAGATGGCGTTGTTGTTATCATAAAGCAGAAGTGGGGGACTGGAGAGAGGGAATCTAATATCACATAGTAGATGAGGTAACCAAACAACTTCCATCGCAGTATTAGCCAAGGCACAATACCCAGATGCAGTGCTGAAACAAGAAAATGTAGGTTGCTACTTAGCACTCTGAGAAACAAAATTGCCACCCAAAAAGTCAGCATACCCACAAAGGGTATAAATGTATATATATGAACCCTAATCCAGTACTCCCTTTGTCCCTCTGTTTGTGTCTTACTTCACTATTTATCAATAAAGTTGATATTGTTAGGATTGTAAAATTTTATAGATTTATAAATGTGAAAAATATGGGATACTGTTACATCCATAGTAATACATATTTTTAGAATATTTAATTTTCATAATTTATTTTTATACATAATTTGAGATATTAAAATAATAAAATCATCATTGAATAGTGACAAAAGAGGAAGTAAGACACAATTAGAGGGACCGAGGGAGTATTAAAATCTTCTATTCTAACGAGCAGGGGCGGAACCCGAAATTTCATTTAGGGGGAACCAAAGTTATATGATTTTTTTTCAAATCGACCATTAAAATGATAAACCATATTATTATTTCGTTTAAGGGGGAAAATCAAATACTAAAAATAAAATAGTGCTAAAGAAAGTACAAAATTGATACTTTTAATATGGACGGCCTTCTTATTTTTAGTATGAATGATCAAATCAATGTTAAATGTGTCTGTAATATCCTTTTGCCTTGCTTCTTGATATCTTATTTGAAGATTTATGTTTTTATAAATCATATCACGTCTATTTATATTATTTTGGTATTAAGAAAAAACTAAATCTTAATTGGAATCAAATTATTTCTATTAAATAAGACTTGTGTATAACTTGTATAAAAACTTGCGTATAACTTGGATAAAAACTGAATCTTAATATGGTAAATATTTAAAAATAAAAATTATTTCTGTTAAAACCTTTTCCGAGTATAATTTGGATAAATATTAAAAGTAAAGTTACAAAAAAAAAAGAAATTATATGTCTTGTTGGATTCTACAATTAAAAACAAAGAATCATAACATTTTAAACCACTGGCTTCTTAAATCTTAATCTGCATACTGTGTTTCTTCAATATTCTACATATATTCTACCGTAAATATTATTTGGAGGAGGGGGGATCGCAACCTTTTTTCCATACAAAAATAATCAAAGCACAAGAAAAATATAAAATACCAATGGCAAAATAAAAGTGATTGGGACCAGGCACCCCGATCCCCTATGTTCTGCCACTGCTAACAAGGGTACTGATTAGAAATCGTTTGTAGGTTAGTGAGCCATTGAAACACTACCAAAAACAGCCAGCGCAGTATATATCTTCAATCGAAACCAGATACATTCTCTCCCCCTTTTTAGAGGGGGAGAACATACCCAGATACACGAAGGTTCAACTACTTTCTATGTTAATTAAGAAGAAAGAAGTCAAGAATGGAGCGGCTATTGTCCAATGAACGCAGCCAACCACCACCTTTTCGGAAAGTTGCCAGGCCGCTACACTACGGAGAATGCCGCAGGATCGACAACTCCCACTGGAACGTCCTTGGAGGACAAGGGAAAAACAAAAAAGGAGAGAGACCAGTTCGTGTGCTGACTTCGTGATTCGGGATATCAAGCACAGTAATCCCAGGTCAACGAGAAAACCCAATAACTGGGTCAGATGGGTTGACCTAGTCAACTCAGCAGCTCAGCCCGCAGTGGGAGTTTTAGAGTGGGTTGAATTAAAAATGGGAACCAAATAGGGACAATTCTTCCCATAATAGAAGTTTGAGAGTGGTTGGAATTAAATAGAACCGTGGGCCCGGTTCTTATATTGGCAATCGGCCCATTTCTGCAAACATGGCAGAGGGCGTGCCTTTGTCAGGCAAAGGCCTGCGCGCCTTCATTTTTCTGCCTTCAGGGTGCCACGTGGCACCCTTAAATTAAAAAACAGTGAGATTTTTTTTAAATGACAAAATTTACAAAAAATTAGCAAAAAATTGATATTTATTTTTTACAATCAAAATAAAATTTTGGATGTATTTAAAAATCAAAATTACATTCTTTAAAAATATATATTTGTTTCTTTTGTTTAGTTATGGTTCATAAAATAAATTTTAAAAAATGAAATTAATTTAAAAAATGAGATTTCAAAAAACAAAATCTAATTCAATAATTATAGGTGTATTATTAAATTTCATATTTAAATTTATTTTGTTAGGTAAATTTATTGGAATTAATTATTAAAGGTAGAATTAATGAGTAGGATAGATAGAATCAAGTGGAGTCCATGGAGTGGTTTGGGAGTGGTTTCCACCATTGTGGAGAAAAAAATGTAGTGTTTTAGTTGTGGTTTGAATTGGTGAGGTGGATGAGAGAGATTGATTATTTAATTAACTGAAACCACAAGAGTGGTTTGGGAGTGGTTTTACCACTACACATGGTCTTATTGGCGATTGGCATGTGGTCGTGCCCAACCTGGAGGGCCACCACTTTCACCGGCGGACGAGTCCCGTTCCCAACCACGATGGCTATCATCTTCACCGGCGTGTCTACGACTCCTTCACCGGCAGACTTGCAAAATTAGTGACTCAAAACCGGATGCAACAAGTGGCCTGTAAGTTTTTCGTGCTGATGTTCACATGAGGGCCATACTACCCAATTCAAAGGATATATATAAGATATGTACGTATTGCCCTAGCACAAAGACGGGTAAAAGACAGGAAACATATCGAAATAAATCAATCCGCTAAACTTGAAAAAAAACAATATGTATTTTTCTTGAAATCACAAAACTTCTGCAAAATTGTAATATAACGCATCTAATGCATTAAATTTGCAATGTTATGTGAAAAACAATTACGATATTAGTTAGAAAGAGTGCAATGATCCAATAAACAAAAATAAATATTAGAATGAATAATATATATGGCCTTAATCAATATAGACTAATCAAATTTATATTTATTTATTTTTAACTCGTGAAAGCACTTCATTAAATGGATTATCTTGTCTTTAATAGAGATGTACTTAAAGTACTGGCTCATTGTAAGATTATGTTTTTTTCACTTTAATTTAGTTCAATTTCAGTAAATCTTAAATCAACACTATTTATTTTAATTTTGATTTGGTATTATTATGGTTTGCTATATTTAATTTTTGTTCAATTTCAATAAAAATCAAATGAATTTTTTTATTGATTAAGGCACTGTTCTCTAGAGATTATCTGATCAGTTCTGAATTGAATTGAATTAAAATAAATGTGTAAAAATATAGCAATGTATGACTAAGTTAAATTTCATAAAATAAAATTTATGCTGAACCGAATTGAATTGAATTGAATTGAATTGAATTGAATTGAATTGAATTGAATTGAAATGCAGATAAACTCGGTAAACCATGACCTAAGTCAAACATATTATAAATTTGATCAGCGAGGTGGACCTTGGAATAATTAATTTGTCGCGGAATTG
>JAULKL010058461.1:0-14350 GCA_032355745.1 Rubia rechingeri
GTATTGTCCTATTTAAACCGGTGCTAGGTACTTAGAAAAAATATTGCGGCTGTGCTCTCGGTTTCCAAAAAGAAAGGGAAAAACCCATTTAAAGCAGCACTAAGCAGCTACTTTTTATGTACATTTGCACCGGTATTCTCCAATTTATACCGTTGCTAGGTCCTTAAAACAAATTTAAAAAAGAGGAAAACTTGGTTTCATCTGAACCATTCATTTCTTTTGTTGATTTAATCTCAACTATTAAAACTTATTGCTATATATAAAATCTAAAACTCTAATTTTATTCCCACCTCATCATCCCTCCCACCCTTCACCACCTACACTCTCTCCGCCTCCACCACCATGCCCCCGACGACCTCTATATCTACACACCTTTGGCGACTTCCACCCCCGGCGACTTCCACCCTTTTCATCCCTACCACCATGGCGATAGATGACGATGCCTCATCACCACCAGAACTGAATCCTCTGCCGCGACACATGATTTTGCGAAGAAATTTAAAACCCTCGAATTGAAGATTCCCTCTTTTGCTCATTTCAATCAAACTCCGCTGAGCTGTGATTTTTTCATTTTATTCTAATGTATTTTTTTGATTACCGGATTGGGTATTTGTTGAGATTAAGTTAGAAATTCTTTCATTGCAATGTGTTTGTAGAATGTGAAGTACGAGTTTGATAAGGGGTTAGTTTAAGAAGATGGCACTACTTATTACAAGATACTATAGATTCATATTATATTCTTAGAGATCTAATTAGGATAATTTGAGCTTTGCATTTTTTCTACTTGGTTAATTGATCTGTTTAGGGTTTATGTTTGGAACATTTACTCTGTTTTATGCTCTTGTGGATTGGCTGTTATTTTCTATTTTATTCATTCACCCACTTGAATTTGATCCAATAATTTATAAGGCTGGATTGGAGAGTAGTGGAGGATCAAGTGATGCTGAAGCAGGAGTTGCGTCATCCATTACCATAATTCTCCTCTTTGGAAAGAGAAAAACTCCCGCATGTTTATATATATTTTTGCTGTGATACCCTCATGCACGATCCCTTCAAAAATTGGGGTTACTTAGGTTTTGAGAAATTAGAAAAGGTCTGGTTCAAATTTGGGATAAGTGGTTGCTAAATGGCAGTTATGTGTAAATAAAGTGTTTTTTTCGTTGTAATTTTAGAGCTGTTGTGGGAGAATAATGCGTGTTGGATCGATCAATTCGAGATATAGAGAGGGAGAGGCAAGGTCTGCAAACACAGGAGAAGAAACTCATTGCTGAGATTAAGAAAAGTGCTAAAAAGGCCAATTGGTTTGTTCACTTTCGTGATTTATTTTCGCCATCATTTGTTTGTGTAATCTTCATCAGCATCAATTTGTGTGTTTTCCACTTCGAATGAGGTTGGTCTGAGCTCTCTCTGTTTGTGTTTTTTGTTCAGTGTGATTATTTTTCAAAATTTCACTGCTTCAAACGTTTCTAATTTGTAGGATTCATCTGTTATCAATTTGAGTTCAAACATTTTTAGATGCTTCAATTACTTCATGGGCATGCTCTTCACCGGTAAGTCTTTCTTATTTGTAGTCTGGATATATTCTTCGTGTGGGGATTTCAACTAACTCCTCTTAATTTTATATCAAGGTGTCACTCTTTTAAATTTTTGTCAAGCAAATATTTTATGAATTTGGAGTGCTGGCATTTTCAGTAAGTAGGGTGAATATGGAGATCAAGACAGAAGCAAGTTTCATACTTTCTCAAACACTGCTTGCTACAAAGCAATTTACTTTTTTTAATCGATGCATCTACCTTGGTTATAAGAACCTTTTTGTATTAGCGTAGATTGATACGAGTTAGTTTTAGCTACCTTAGTTGATTAGTGGTATTGAGTATTCATTGAATTAAATTAATTCTTTTTCCTATATTTTAGTGCATTTTTTGTGTTCTAATAAATATTTTCATTTCTACATTTTTTATTAAAAATGAGCATCGGCAAAATGGTGCTAATTTTTTTATTAATCACCAGAGGCAATAGCACCGGTAAAACACCCTATTTGCACCAGTATTTTGGCCCTCTGAAATACCGGTGCGTAAGTATAGCAGTGTACCATGGAAAGTTACATCATCACCGGTATCTTATACTGGTGCTAAAGCACCACATTAGCATCGGTTAATATACCGGTGTTAATGTAAATTCCCATGGTACACCGCTATACTTACGGACAGGTATTTCAGAGGGCCAAAATATCGGTGCAAATGGGATATTTTACCGGTGCTATTGCCTCTGTCCTACAGTAGTGTCAATACACATGTGTATATACACACACACACACATATATATTAGTATAATATTATTATTTTTTTGCAATTTTAGAATAATTAATGCACGAATTTTGCAGGCTATTTCTTGCCCAACTGATCAAATGTCAATGTTTCAATTTTAAAGTAGGTAAAATTACAAATTCAATTTCAGCTTCGACAGTGCATAAAGTACATAAATAGAATCATCATTCACGGACCAATAGAAACTGTAAATTTCTTGCACAATTGTCTCATTGAACTATCTTCACCATTCTACACAAAGTTTGTACATAAAATTTTTGAATCATAAATTTGAAACATGTATATTATGCATGATATTGGATTGGTAACTGAAATATTCGATCATATCAATCTAAAAAAGGAGGTTGGTTCCATAAGTTCTCTAACAGAGAATCAATGTCTTTATCTCCTGCTGGCTTGTGTTGGAATTGTTCTGAGATGGAGCATCTTCGACGGGTTTTGGAGCATTTTCAACGGGTGCTGGAGCATCTTCAACGGGGGCTGGAGTTTGGTTTTGATGAGCGTCGGAGATATTCACCGCATCATGAACCTGCCTCGTCATTGTTGTAACATGCCTTCATTTTGGGATTGTATGTAAGTATTCTCAGTTGTTTTTCTTTTTTTCCAATTTGTGTTTTCCCCCCGTTTTCTTGTGGTTTTATTTAGTTTTTCTTTTAGAATTGTTTCTGTTGTACTTGTATTCATGAGACAAGTCAAATCTGCATTTGTTATGGGTGACTCCATATTTTGAAATGTCATTTTTTTAAAATATCTTCGCAAGTGGCTACAGATATCCAAGCATCAATTTAATGAAAATTCAGTGTCTAATTATCTAATTAAACTACCGTTATACAAATTTTCTCGTACCAATCATCTCATTGATTGAACTATGACTGCACTATTTTACACGAACTTTGCACGTAAAATTTTCTTAAACATTATACTTTTCAATCATAATTACTAGCTAGTAATATTTTTTAGAAAAAAGTAAGATCGAAGGTAAAAGTGGGGGAATATAAAGTGATTTTGAATCCAATATTTAACTCAGGCATGATAAATGGCTCACTGAAAATTGGAAAGGACGATATGCACATTTCCATTGAGGGGAATGAGAACCAGAAGATTGAAGTTTTTTTTAAAGAAAATATTTATTACTAGTATGGACTTTCTTTTGTTCATGCAAGGTAAACGTTTGATGTTTCCCCAATGCGGTGACTGATGATGGACATATTAGCAAGGAATAGACTAAAAAGGAGATATTGTAGTTTAAAAAAATCCTTGATTAAATACAAATTATTTTTTATATGCATTATGCATGCAAACTCTTTTTAAAAATTAAAAACAAAAACGGGCAATATGTGTGCATGTGTTACAAAGAAAACTATGGTAGTTAAGAAATGGTTAGAAATTTTGTGAAAAGAACCATTGAGAAAAAATCTTAGAAAAAATGGTTAGAATAGTTTGGTTCATCAATATCTTATGTCTTGTTCTGTTTAAGAAATTCCACTTCGAACAGATAGTGCACGAAATTTTTAGGTTTTCTTGTCCAACTAACCAAAGGTAAATTTTTAGTAACAAGCTTTCAATCAACAAAAAAAAGCAAAATCAATTTCATCTTCGACCATGCATAAAGTACAAAAATAGAATCAATCATTTCATGGACCGACCGAAACTGTAAATTTCTTGCACACATTATCTCATTGAATTATCAAAACCATTCTACACAAAGTTTTCACGTAATGGGTTTATATATATATCATAAATTTGAATGAAAATTAAATTTATTTCAAAATAAGAGAATATATAAGTGCATGAATATACAAAGTGATTTCAAAGCAAATACGAGTACTTAACTTGAAAAATGGTTATTCGAAGTTAAATGATGATCATTCAAGAGATCTAAATAAAGTCATAAAACGAAAACGATTCTAATATATACAGAAGTAATATTCCCAAAATATTCATTTTCCTTTACAACTATTTTTTAGAATATTTGACTAGATGAACCCTAAATGCTCCGGCATGAACCATGTATATTTCTGCCCTCGTTTCAAACAGTGGTCTCATTCCTCTTGCAACAGCTACTCAATCATCAACATCGCTTGTGTTTGAAATTTCCCATGATCTCGCCTGCGAGATATTGTGATACTCACGTGACTCAAGGATATTTATCTACATGAAAGAGTCTATCGGTTTCACAAAACAATGGTATTTCCTAAGAATCCGAGTAATAGATCAGAATGTAGTAAACAAATTGTAACAGCTCATCACTATATGTTCATGGATATTTCAAAAATGACAAACAATACAGTGAAGAAAAGGAATAATAAACAACATAACTTGAATGTCATTGTTGTGCACAGTTTTCAGATAACTTCAGTTTGGACAAATGAGTTTTGATGCGTAAGGCAGTATGCATATAGGTAGCCAGAAGTTAGATACAAGCAGACATAAAGTTTGTACGAGTGAGAAAATTCATTTTAAGATGAAATGAAAAACAAAGATTCCATCAAAATATCATAGTAAAAATGTCTGAACCTATAAAATTAAATCAGGCAAGTGAAGTTTTAAAGAACAATTCTAAAGTGAAACAACAAATAGGGAAACCATGTCGTCTTTGAAACACGAGCTATGTAGAGTTGTACAAGAAGGGAGGAAGAAAGGAAGAGGAAGAGAAAAGAATAAAAATGAATCTACTGCCACATTCTTTGAAACTGCATAGAATATCTAGGAGAAGATAAGTTTCACAATAAATTTCTTGAGAAGAATACTTTAAAACTTTGGAAAATATGCAAGAGAAAATATGTTGTACGGTTGGAGTCTAGAGAAAAGAAGATAAGTACATGGAGCAGCTTATTTTCTTAAAAGCAAAATTTTTTGCGCTTCGACAAAAGTGCAAATAGCACGCATTTCTTGCAGCCCTTTGCGCTTTATGCACGCTTTTTAAAACTGTGATCACTAGATTCAGGAAGAAATGTGCAACTACAGTACATGGTAGGAAATAATATATAGTATGCTATGTGTTTTCAGAAAAACATATAAAATTTAATTCCATTTCCATAATCAGTAATAAGAAATATCTCTCGAAAGTGTCTTCTAGAGAAGATAATGGACGTTTGAAGTGGGTTGGCAGACCTGCCAAACATCATCGTAAGACATCTGCAATTCAGCGGGCATTCCTCGGTTCACTTTTTGCTGAGAATTGGGCGAAGAGGAGCTAGTGGTGATGATACTGGTGGTTGCAGTTCCGGAAAAAAGAATTCTAGTTGTCACTGGAGGAGGATGTCATGTAGAGGTAAGGGTTAGGGTTTGGATTAGGGTTAGGGTTAGAGGTTAGATTTAAGGTTAGGACTATTTCGACCACACAATATCATTCCTACAATATGGATGTTTGCACCATTTTCATCACCTTCTCCAAAGGCTACCCATTTCATGGGAAAAAGTTTGAAATTTTTTCACCAGGTACATATATTAATTTCTAGCTTTGTTCCATTCAATTTTCCTAATATTAGTGCAAGTACGAAAAACTTTGTTCCAATTAATTTTTTTCCAATTTTTGTAGTTGTGCATGTACGAAAATCTGAAATGAGAATTTTTTTTGTGTTTCCCCTAAATATTGATTATAGGAGTATACAATATGTACGTTAAACTTTATTTTGTATTTCACCAACCGTGGTTAACTATTTTTCCTACAATCTCCACCCTTTCCCTAACAAAGTGGCTCGAGCATTGCATGTTCAAAAAGTCTTGTGCGAGCAGCGTGCATGGCAAAAATTCATTCATCGTGCATGAAGTTTAAAAATCATATGTTTGAAACAAAATAAGTAAACAAATAAAGAATAGAAGTTAAATATGAAAAGAAAAATATATTTTTAGAAAGAAAGTTTCCTGTTAGACTGACTATTGGTTAGTAAAAGGATTAAAACATAAATAATAGAAGGTGGTGACTAGACATGGGTACTTTTTGTAATCATTTTTATTTGTGGGGTCTCTTTTAAAAAGTTCACAAAATTATGATGACCTATCTTCAAAAAAGAGTTTATAAACATAATGAACACTCTCTCTTACCACCTCAAATTCCTACCTGGATGCAAGAAGACTCTCAATAGAATACATATTAAAATCTACTTGAAACACACAAAAATCAACAAGAAAAGAAGCATAAATTTTACAATAAAAATGGAAAAACTTTAAAGGATTTGACGGGTATAATATTAAACAATCATCGAATATTGATCTATTAAGCCTATTATGAGAATGCAGTATATTTTATATCCGGAGATACGGTATAATGCTATAAAGGGTGCCTATTTGAGTGAAGAGGGGAAGAAGATGAATTTACCGTTTGTGGAGGCTGCGGACTTGGGGTTACGAGGGAACTAAGTTTTCAAACGCAAGATCTACTGCTATATATGTAAGGATAACACAATCCTTTAATATTTAAAAATTCATTTTCATATATATTATAATCTTATGATTTTTACGTGCTTCTTCTTTTTAAAACCAAATAAGGGTAATATATTAGTGTCGGAACCTGACCAATATTGTAGGGGGGCGAATTAGTATATAATTTCAATCCAGTCTCAATGCAAAACTAGTTTTTAAAATAAATAATTTTGAACTCTTTAATTAACGAACTTTTGAACTCTAATTAATCATTTTTTCTTTTGAATGATATAAATAAAGCAAAAAAAATTAATCTACTTAACAATTGCATTAACAAAGCTCGTAATTTAGAATTGTATATTTAACTATATTTTGTATATTATATATGGAATGGGTCATTTATAGTTGCAGAGTATATTTCACTATTTAGTTTATTGGGTTCACTAATATTGATTGTATATATATTCTTTATAATTTTAGTCCATAAATGAGAAATGGCTAAACATTACTATATGCATTTTCATAAATTTTTTATTCATACTTTTCTAAAAAAATATCATAATACAATCACATAAAAAGTGTGGGGCAAAATTTTCTTAACACGTTACGCAAAGTTCGCTGAAAAAGAGATTGAGAAAATAATTTGAGGGAAACACATTTTAAGAATTTTATTTAAAATTTGAGACATTAATTCTGATTTCAATTCTTTATAAAAAATAAAATCTGATTTGAATTAAAGACTTTATATTTGGGTTATTCATTATTTTTGAAAAACAGACCCAATGTGAGTTGGAAAATTTGCAATCACATTATAGGTCCAGTTGTAAAATAATAGAAGAGGTTACTATACTCCTTCTCTTCCACGCCCTGTATCATCTTCCCAAACTCAATTCCTGTGATATCAAAATTTACGTTTCCGGCGTAGTAAAAGTCTTACATTTTTGGCGAACTATTTTAAATCCTTTTCATGGAAGATAAATTTCTCAGCCGGGGCACACGAAAATTATTATAAAAATTGATACACATATAATATTATTACTCCCTTCGTTCATCGGAATTTACCGAGGCGGCCGCACCGACTCGCCCCGGTTTAGTTCCGCCATTGGGTAATATACGTGCATGTCCGAACAAAATTGTGATAATTAAAAAACAATGATTTGAATTAAATTGAAGTAAACTGGTGGATAAAGGATCAAGGAGAACTATCAATTTTGGTTTTAGAAATACGAGTATATTAGTATGATCTTGTGATTTTTTTTTGCAATTTTAGAATAAATAGTCCACAAATTTTGCAGGATATTTCTTGCCCAACTGATCAAATGTCAATGTTTCAATTGTGAAGTAGGTAAAATTGTTAATTCAATTTCATCTTCGATGGTGCACAAAGTACATAAATAGAATCATCATTTATAGACCGACCGAAACTGTAAAGTTTTTGCACAATTATCTCATTGAACTATCTGCACCATTCTACACAAAGTTTGAACATAATATTTTTGAATCATAAATTTGAAACATGCATATTACCCATGATATTGGATTGGTAACTGAAGAAGATCGGTCATATCAATCAAAAGAAGGAGGTTGGTTCTAAAAGTTCTCTAACAGAGAATCAATGTCCTCATCTGCTGCTGGCTTGTGTTGGAATTATTCTTATCGATGGAGCATCTTCGACGGTTGCCAAAATGTTTTCAACGGGTTCTGGAGCATCTTCAATGTGTGCTGGAGCATCTTCAATGGGTGTTGGAGTTTGGTTCTGATGAGCGTCGGAGATATTTACCGCATCATGAAGCTCCCTCGTTATTGTTGTCATATACCTTCATTGTGGGATTGTATGTAAGTATTCTCCGTCATTTTTCATATATTCCGATTTTTTCCCTCCATTTTCTTGTTGTTTTATTTAGTTTTTCATTTAGAAATTTAGTGTATTTGTTGTACTTGAATTCATGGGACAAATCAAAAACAGCATTTGCTATGGGTGACTGCATATTTTGAAATGTCATTTTTTTTACTATCTTTGCAAAGATGGCTACAAATATACAAGCACTATTTACATAAAATTATGTGTCTATATCTAATTGAACTATCGTTATATAAATTTTATTTTACCAATCATCTCATTAATTGAACTATATCTGCACTATTTTACACGAACTTTGCACATAAAATTTTCTTAAGCATCATACTTTTGAAGCTTTTTTAAAAAATAAAGAAAATATTTATTGCTAGTATGGACTTTCTTTTGTTCATGCAAGGCAAACGTTTGATGTTTCCCCAATGTGGTTGTTGATATGGATATATTGACAATGAATAGTTTCAACTTGTACTTTTTAGACTAAAAAGGAGAGATTGTAGTACAAAAAAGGAATACCGAAACTGTAAATTTCTTGCACAAATTATCTCATTGAAATTATCTGCACCATTATACACAAAGGTTGCACGTATATATATTTTAAATCAAAAAATTTGAATCAAAATTAAATTTATTTCAAAGAAAGAGAACATATTGGTGCATGAATATACAAAGTGATTTCAAAGCAAATACGAGTACTTAACTTGGAAAATGGTTATTCGAAGTTAAATGATGATCATTCTAAGAGACCAAAATAAAGTCATAAAAATAAAATGATTCTAATTAATATATATATATATATAAATAATTTAGAATCTGGCTAAAAAGGGAATACTCTTTCCGATTGGTTTTGTTTATATCATGTTCCATATTTGTTTCTACTTTGTATACCCTTTGTACTCACTATATATATATATATGAATATACACAGCCAAAATTATATGTGGGTTTTACATTCTATCATGGTATCAAACAGATCTCTCTAAAATTCCAGGCTCTTATCTCTCTTTACCTGAAATTACAGAAATAATATTCACAAAAGATTCATATACCTTAACAGTTTTTTTTGAATATTTGACTAGATGAACCCTTAATGCTCTGGCATGAACCATGTCTATTTC
This sequence comes from Rubia rechingeri, assembly GCA_032355745.1. Taxonomy (NCBI): domain Eukaryota; kingdom Viridiplantae; phylum Streptophyta; class Magnoliopsida; order Gentianales; family Rubiaceae; genus Rubia; species Rubia rechingeri. Next base: position 9,666 of record JAULKL010058461.1, read on the forward strand.
TTCCCTCATTTCAAGCAGTGCTCTCCTCTCCTCTTGCAACAATAGCTACTCAATCATCTACCTCTCCTATGTTCGAAATTCCCCAAGATCTCGCTTGCGAGATATTGCGGTACTCACGTGACTTAAGGATATTTATCTACTTGAAAGAGTCAATCGGTTTCACAAAACAATGGTATTTCCTAACAATCCGAGTAACTGTTATGAATGTAGTAAACATATTGTAAAAGCTCATGACTATATGTTCATAGAATATTTCAACAATGACAAACAATAGAGTAAAGAAAAGGAATAATTAAAAAACATAATATAAATGTCATTGTTGCGCACTGTTTTCATATAACTTTCATTTGGACAGATGAATTTTGATGTGTAAGGCAGTATGCCTATAGATACAAGCTGACGTAAAGTTTGTACAAGTGAGAAAATTCTGTTTAGGATGAAATGAAAAGAAAAAATTCCATCAAAATATCATTGTAGAAGCGTCTAAACCTATAAAATTAAATCAGGCAAGTGAAGTTTTAAAGCACAATTCTAAAGTGCATCAACAAATAGGGAAACCAAGTGGTCTTTGAAACTCGAGCTATATAGAGTTGTTCGAGAAGGAAGGAAGAAGGGAAGTCAAAGGGAGAGGAAGAGAAAAGAATAAAAGCAAATCTATTGTCACATTCTTTGAAATTGCAGAGAATATGTAGGAGAAGATAAGTTTCACATTAAATTTTTTGAGAAGAATACTTTAAAATTCTGGAAAATTTGCAAGAGAAAATATGTTGCACAGTTGGAGTCTTGAGGAAAAAAAGATAAGTACATGGAGAAGCTTATTTTCTTAAAAGCACAATTTTTAGCGCTTCAATAAAAGCACAAAAATTCGGGCACCCCTTTGCGCTTTAAAAGTTCTTTTTAAAATTGTGATCACTAGATCCAAGAAGAAATGTGCAACCACAGTGCATGATAGGAAATAATATTTAGTAAACTGTGTGTTTCCAGAAAAACATGTAAAATTTAATTCCATTTCCATAATCGTTAATAAGAAATACCTCTCGCAAGTGTCTTCTAGGGAAGAGAATGGACGTTCGAAGTCGGGATGGCAGACCTGCCAAGCATTATCGTAGGCCATCTGCAATTCAGCGGGCATTCCTCGGTTCAATCTTTGCTAAGAGTTGGGTGAAGAGGAGCTAGTGATGATGACACTGGTGGCTGCAGTTCCAACAAAATATCTGGTTGTGACTAGAGAAGGATGCCATGTAGACGTAAGGGTTCGGGTTTGGGTTAGGGTAAGGTTAGGGCTAAGGTGAGGGTTAAGGTTAGGACTATTTCAACCGCACAATATCATTCCTAAAATGTGAAAGATTGCACCATTTTCATCACGTTCTCCAAAGGCTACCCCATTTCAGAGGCAAAATTTTGGGATTTTATGATTTTTTGCATACTTCTTCTTTTTAAAACCCAATAACGGGTAATATATGTGCATGTCCTACGAAGTAAATTGTGTTATTTAAAAAACAATGATTGAATAAAATTGAATTAAATTTGTGGATAAAGGATCAAAGAGAATTATCAATTTTGGATTCAGCAATATATTTGTACGATCCTATAATTTTTTTTTTGCAATTTTAGAATAAATAATGCATGAATTTAGCGGGATATTTCTTGCCCAACTGATCGAATGTCAATGTTTCAATTGTGAAGTAGGCAAAATTGCAAATTCAATTTCATCTTCAATGGTGCATGTAGTACATAAATAGAATCATCATTCATAGACTGATCGAAACTGTAAAATTCATGCACAATTATCTCATTGAACTATCTTAACCATTCTACACAAAGCTTGCACATAATTTTGTGAATCATAAATTTGTAACATGCATATTACGCACGATATTGGATTGGTAACTGAAGAAGATTGATCATATCAATCCAAAGGAGGAGGTTGGTTATAGAGGTTCTCTAACAGAGAATTGATGGCTTCATCAACTGCTTGCTTGTGTTGGAATTATTCTGAGATGGAGCATCTTGAACGAGTGGTGGAGTGTTTTCAACAGGTTCTGGAGCATCTTCAACGGGTTCTGGAGTTTGGTTCGGATAAGCGTCGAAGGTATTTACCGCAACATGAACCTCCCTCGTCATTGTTGTCACATGCCTTCATTGTGGGATTGTATGTGAGTATTCTCCGTCGTTTTTCATATTTTTCGATTTTTGTATTTCTCAGTTTTCTTGTGGTTTTATTTAGTTTTTCATTTAGAAATTTATTGTATCTGTTGTACTTGTATTCATGAGACAAATCAAAATATGCATTTGCTATGGGTGACTGCATGTTTTGAAATGTCATTTTGTAAAACTATCTTTGCAAAGGTAGCTACAGATATCCAAGCATTTATATACCTAAATTTCAGTGTCTATATCTAATTGAACTATCGTTATACAAATTTTCTTGTACCAATCATCTCATAAATTGAACTATATTTGCACCATTTTACATGAACTTTGCACGTGAAATTTTCTTAAACATCATACTTTTCAATCATAATTACAAGCTAGTAATAATTTTTTAAAAAAATATTGAAGGTAAAAGTGCAGGAATATAATGTTATTTTCAATCCAATATTTAACTCGGGCATGATAAAATGGCTCATTGAAAATTGGAAAGGACCGATATGCACACTTCCACTGAGGGGAATAAGAACCAGAAGATTGAATCTTTTTTTAAAAAAAAATATTTATTATTAGTACGGACTTTCTTTTGTTCATGCAAGGAAAAAAACGTTTGATGTTTCCCCAATGCGGTGATTGATGATGATCATATTAACAAGAAATAGTTTCAACTAGCACTTTTTTAGACTAAAAAGGAGATTGTAGTTTAAACATAATCCTTGATTAAATACAAATTATTTTTTTGAATGATTTATGCATGCAAACTCTTTTTAAAATTAAGTTCAAAAAAAACAAAATGGGCAATATGTGTGCATATGTTACGAAAAAATCTCTGGTAGTTAAAAAATGGTTATAATTTTTTTAAAGTGAACCGTAGAGAAAGGATCTTAGAAAAAACGGTTAGAACAGTTTGGTTCATGAATATCTTATGATCTTGTTCTGTTTTTGCAATTTTACTTAGAAAAAATAGTGCACAAATTTTATAGGTTTTCTTGTCCGAATAACCAAATCTAATTTTCTAGAAACTAATGCTTTCAATAAAAAAATTGCAAAATCACTTTCATCTCCGACCATGTATAAAGTACAAAAATAGAATCAATCATTTTATGGATCGACCGAAACAGTAAATTTCTTGCACAAATTATCTCATTGAACTATCTGCACCATTCCACACTAATGTTGCACGTAATATATATATATATATATATATATATTTATTTATTTATTTATTTATTTAAATAATAAATTTGAATCAAAATTTTATTTATTTCAAAATAAGAGAATATATAAGTGCATGAATATACAAAGTGATTTCAAAGAAAATATGAGTACCTAACTTGAAAAATGGTTATTCGAAGTTAAATGATGATCATTCAAGAGACTTAAATAAAGTCATAAAAGGAAAACGATTCTAATATATACAAAAGTAATATTCACAAAATATTCATATTCCTTATCAACTATTTTTTAGAATATTTAACTAGATCAACCCTGAATGCTCGGCATGAACAATGTCTATTTCTGCCCTCGTTTCAAGTAGTGCTCTCCTCTTGAAACAGTAGCTACTCAATCTGCAGTCTCTCCTATGTTTGAAATTCCCGAAGATCTCGCTTGCGAGATATTGCGATACTCATGTGACTCAAGGATACTTATCTACATGAAAGAGTCTATCCGGTTCACGAAACAATGATATTTCCTAAGAATCCGAGCAACAGTTTAGAATGTAGTAAACATATTGTAAAAGCTCATCACTATATGATCACAGAAAATTTCAACAATGACAAACAATACAGTAAATAAAAGGAATAATAAACAACAAAAAATAAATGTCATTGTTGTGCACTATTTTCAGATAACTTCAGTTAGGACAGATGGATTTTGATGTGTAAGGCAGTATGCATACAGGTAGTTAGAAGTTAGATACAAGCAGATGTAAAGTTTGTGCAAGTGCGAAAATTCTTTTTAAGATTAAATGAAAAAACAAAGATTCCATCAAAAGATCATTGTAAAAACATCTGAACCTATAAAATTAAACCAGGCAAGTGAAGTTTTAAAGCACAATTCTAAAGTGCAGCAACAAATAGGAAAACCATGTGGTCTTTGAAACTTGAGCTATATAGAGTTGTTCAACAAGGGAGGAAGAAGGAAAGAGAAAGGGAGAGGAAGAAAAAAATAAAAATGAATCTACCGTCACATTCTTTGAAATTGCATAGAATATCTAGGAGAAGATAAGTTTCACATTAATTTTTTTGAGAATAATACTTTAAAATTTTGGAAAATATTCAAGAGAAACTATGTTGCACGGTTGGAGTCTTGAGAAAAAAAGATTAGCACATGGAGCAGCTTATTTTCTTAAAAGCACGATTTTTTAGCGCTTCGACAAAAGCACAAGTAGCACGCGGTTCTTGCACCCCTTTGCGCTTTAAGTGGGCTTTTTTGAACTGTGATCACTAGATCCAGGAAGAAATGTGCAACCACAGTGCATGGTAGGAAATAATATATAGTATTCTACGTGTTTCCATAAAAATATTTTAATT
>JAULKL010059488.1:0-14337 GCA_032355745.1 Rubia rechingeri
CCGATTTTCAAAAAACCGATGCTAATTTCAGAAAACCGGTGCTAATTTCATTGGGGCACCGATTTTCAAAAATCGGTGCCAAAAAACGCTTGCTAGAGGGGGATATCTGTGGTAGTGAAGGTGCTTTATTTGTTTAAATCTTGGGGTTTAGGTTAAAATTTGTTTGGGGCTTTTGTGCTGTTGTCATTTTTATTTTTGAAATTGTTTGAGATGATTTCTAAATAGTTATGAATGGAAGGAAAGAATTTATGACAATGTTATAGAAATAACTAACTTATATTTTGATATTTTAATATTAATTTTTGAAAATAAATAAAATAATACTATACTTTTTTATAGTTAAAATGCAAACATATCTGATGTCATAATATTTTTATATACCTTCTAAGTGATGATTTATTTTAAACATTTTCAATATAATAATATGCAATAATGATAATATGACATTGAGAAAGTCGCTTGTTAGACCAACTAACCATAGTCATGAAAAATATCATTTCAATATATTTTAGGGTTAAATTATAAATATTTATGCATTGCGATAAATTTTGAATGTTTTCAAAGTTTTAGGAACCTCGTTGCAATACATGAAAACAAACATCAAATCAACTCGTTAGTTACATCACTTATAAATGACCATGTCTGACGGTTAGTCGCATAAAACAAGACTTTGTGTATATACATTTTAAAATTGTAAAAGAATAATATTCTAAAAGTACATATTTAGACGAATCTAACACTATGTCACATTTACTTATAGATCAATGGAATTTTATGGTTTAAATTAATCAATTTTAACTAAATGAAAGGTACAATTGCAACTTGTTGTGTTGGGACAATTTAAAATAATATTTAATGTTAAAAGTATACTTTTAGTAGGTGAAGTGAAAGATTGGTTGGAATAAATTATCGATATGTACTATAAATTTTTGGAAAGTAATAATGAAAAGTTTAAAGGTTTAAATATAATGAAAAGTTTAAGGGTATAACAGTTTTTCAATATATCGTCTCCCTATAAATTAGGAAACATAGTAAGAAAATAACAATAATAAAAAGTCAACCTAATATAAAAATTGAATTAATGTTAGTTAATTGGATTACATCATTTCTTCATGCATAGTTTCCTCTCCTTTTTTTTAAAAAGAACCCAAGAAGTTTGGGGAGATTTTTATTCGGTTCTCCAATCCGTATGTAACAACGTTACACAAAAATTGACCCTGAATAGGTCAATACGTACAATCAAACCCTGTGATTGGCAAAATGGTTGCCTATTGCAAATGATGTCCGTAGGAAAACATTGGTACATAACAAAAATATACACATATGAAGGATTAGTCCTGTGAATCCATCTCCCCGATGCTGAATTCTTGACCCAAACTGACACTGGTGTACACAGTGCTGATTCTGATCCTTGGTCCCTGATCTTGTTTGTCCATTCATCACCTGATATGAGCTGCAAAAATTCAGTGAACTAAATGAGTAGCATCAATTCAATCTTATGTCCGGGATCCCTATTTGATCAAGAAACAAAAGGCCTTTAGCTTTTCTGTCCAGTTGATTAAAGGAAAACTCCTTCTCAGTTTCAGCGGCATCTAATGTTATACTTGCCAGATAATCCGCCACCTTATTTCCCTGCCTAAGTGTGTGTGTGTGATTAATGTGGATTTTAAAATGCAGTGTGCATCAAATGCATGTTCATAGAATGTCCAAGGTGACTTAGTTGGGTCCCTAATAATATTTATAGCTAATGAACAGTCAGTTTCCAAAGTGAAGCTCTGTAACTTCAGTTTAAGAGCAAACTGATGTCCCAGGAGCAAGGCCTTTATCTCCGCATGTGTAGCAGACAAGGCTAAGTCATGTTTGATGATTGCCCTGACCATCTTACCCCTTCTATTGCGCACCACTACTGCCATAGAGCATCTATTTGTCGACCATGATGCATCTACATTCACCTTGTACTCCTTAGTAGGATACATCCATTTAATCACCCTAATAGGAGGTCTAGGCTTAGGTTTAATGGGCGGGGTGAATCCTAGTTGAAACCAATGTAAATCTTCCTCCCTATTACTATGTACGGGGAATGCATATAAATTTTGAAAGAGATCTTTTCTTACAGATTCAATAACAGTGAGGAGTGGTGTAGTTTTACCTTTAAACAAGTATTTGTTCCTCACCTTCCATAAATGCCAACATATAAAAGCTGGTAATAAAATCAGAATACGACTATGCAGGACTGTATCCCCCTTTGAGGTTCAGTAAAATGATAATCTATCAAAAATAGTCGGAAGATTAGGAGTTTTAAGTCCAATCATGTTCTCAAAGTGATCCCAAATTGAGACAGAGAGTGCACAAGAGTTGAAAAAATGTGTCATGCTGTCACAATTATCACAGAAAGGACATTTGGAAGCTAAACTAATGTTACAGAAAGCAATTATGTCATCAAAAGGCAGGATGGAGTTAGCTAGTTTCCACAGAAAGAAGGATACTTTCCTGGGCATTGTTCTGTACCAAATATATTTCAGTATTCTGATCGGAGTTTTCCTTTGTGAGATTACTTGAAATGCTGATTTGAAACTGAAAACACCATCCAAAGCCGGTTTCCAGATCAATCTGTCCTTCCTATCCATGCAGATTGATGCTCCCTGTAAGAATGAAAGGATGTTAGGTGGAAAATCGGATAGCAAAGGTAAGAGAGAGCTCTTGTTATTCACAAAATCAGCAATTGTCAGATGAGGAGGAAAGACTCCCTTTATCAGATGTTGATAATCCTGCAAGAACCCCTGGTTTGTCCAGTTGGAGGTGAAAAAACTTGCCTTGCCCTCCCCATGGATTGTTGTCACATGTGTCTCAGCAATGCCATTAAGTTGACAGATTCTATTCCAGTTTTGGGATGTTCTTTTGTTAACAGGTAATGACCAAAGAAGCTGTGACCACGGTGTGATTCCAAGTTGGAATTTCCACCACAGTTTTAGTGAGAATGTGTCAATTATGTCTTTGAAATTTCTGATTCCTAATCCATTTTGGTCAGTGGGGAAAGCCACATTTTTTAAACTCTTCCAAACCTTTTTCACACCATTTTCAGTTTCACCCCACAGGAATGAATTTATTTTCTTCTTTAACTGCTTAAGAACTGAATTTGTAGGCTTTAGAACAGCCCATAAATGTTGTGGGATAGAAAACATTACAGATTTTATTAGTACCAATTTCCCTGCAGGATTCAGCCATTTATTTCTCCAGTTATCAAGCAGAGCATCAGATTTATCAAGTAGGGATTGAAAATAACAAGTTTTAGGTCTTCCTAAGAAAATGGGGCATCCCAAATAGGTGAAAGGCATAGATCCCTGAGTCATTCCTAATCTATGTTTGATCATTTTCTTTTGTGACAGAGATGCATATCTACTGACATAGAAACTGCTTTTCATGTAGTTAATTTTCTGCCCACTTGTTTTTTCAAACACTTGGAGAAAAGCTTTTAATCTAGTTAGAGTGAGTGGTGTAGCTTGAAAGAATATTACAGTATCATCCGCATAACTTAAATGTGATATAGATGCAGCAGAGGATGGCAAGACAAAATGATTCATTTTATTGGTAGAAAAGCAGAATTTAATGCTTCTAGAGAAAGCCTCAGAAAAGATGTTAAACAAAATTGGAGATAGCGGATCTCCTTGTTTAATGCCTCTAGTTGGTTTGAAAAAACCAGCTGCTTTACCATTAATTAAGATGGAAAACCAAGGAGAGGAAAGGTTATTCATAATAATCTGAACAATTTTTTTGTCAAAACCAAACTTGAGCAGGATATCTTGTAGAAAGTTCCATCTAACCCTGTCAAAGGCCTTAGCTAGGTCAAGCTTCAAGATACAGTTGGGGTGTTTATGTTTGTTATTCAGAAAAACAGCCATCTCCTTTAGATGGATGATACTATCAGCCATTTCCTTACCTTTGATGAAAGCATATTGGTTTTCAGATATGATGTTTGGCAAAATGTCAGTCATCCTATTGACTATCATCTTAGAGAAGATTTTATTAATGAAATTTGATAAACTAATCGGTCTAAAATCTGCAAATGTTACAGGAATGTCCTTTTTAGGTATTAACACTATCCATGAACTAGCTATTCCAGGTGGTAAAGTCTTTCCCTTCATGAAATCTAAGGTTGCTAAGTAAATGTCCATCTGCACTATATCCCAGTGTTGTTTGAAAAATGCAGCAGTGTATCCATCTGGTCCCGGAGAACCATTGTGGTTTAAACTGAAAACCACATCTTTGAGTTCTTCTATAGTTGGTTTTCTCATTAAAAATTTGTTTTCCTCATTAGATATTAGGCTAGGAATCTGATTTAAAAAGTGGTTTTTGAACATGTCATCATCCAGGTCAGTTTCTTCATGTAAAAGCTGACTAAAGTACCTAATAGCCTCATTTTCAATCAGCTGTGGGTTGTCTAACCAGTTTCCGTCTTCAGCTTTTATCTTTGTTATGTTTTGCTTTAATCTCCTTTGTTTAACAGATGCATGAAAGTATTTGGTGTTTGCATCTCCTTCCTTAATCCATTTTGTTCTAGCTTTTTGTTGCCAAAAAAGTTTTTCTTCAGTGAGAGCTTTAAGAAGAATAGCATTCCTATGCTTCAATTCTATGAAGTCTTCCATAGAATTAGTATTCTCATAAGCTATCTCCTGAGTCCTAAGCCCTTCTTCTGCATTTTTTATGTTTTCATTTATATCACCAAAGCATTCTCTATTCCATTTCCTAAGGTCAGGTTTTAATCTCTTTAATTTAAGAAAAAGTCGTCTCAATCCTTTTTCCTGAGTTGGTATATTCCAGCTTAATTCAATTATCTGTCTCAGTTCTGTTCTGTTAAGCCACATATCCTGAAATCTAAATGGTTTTGGTGATGATGGTATACTAGTGCCTATGGTAAGGAGTAAGGGACAGTGATCTGAAGTGTTTTTATTTAATGTATGAATTGAGCTGTTTGGGAAATGTGTGATCCAATTCTGGTTTGCTAAGGCTCTATCTAATCTTTCAATTGTTGGTGGTTTTCTCCCATTAGTCCATGTGAAAGTATTACCCACTGTGTTAATATGGCTGAGTTGTTTTCCAAGTATGAAACTAGAAAAATCTTCAATGCTTTCCCTATTAGGTTTGTTAGGGCCCTTATATTCATAAACCGATGACATAGCATTAAAATCTCCTATTAAAATATTGTTCAGCCCGGTAAATAAATCTGTGTCCGCCCAAAGTTTTTTCCTATCTTTTATGCTGGTGGAAGCATGAATGAAGGCAATGCTCATTTCCTGTTCTAATAAACTCCCAGACAGATTAGCTAAAGTATATTGTTCTTTCACCAATGTGATGTTTAATTTAATTCCTTCCATCCAGAACAGCCAAATATTGTTTACAGGAGAGTTATGACAGTTATCAAACTTCAATCTAATTCTATATGAATTAATCTGATCCTGGTTATGTTTAGGTTCTAAAATGCAGAGAAATCTTATTTTATGAATGCTGATAAGTCTTTTTAGTCTGTCTAATGAAGTATCCAGCCCTCTAATGTTCCAGATCAGACCCTTAATGTTTAAGTGTGTATTAATCATGGAAAACCCAATTTTTTGCTTTTAGAGGATGATCTTAAATTCATCCTATTTAATCTATTGAAAAGGGTTCTCTTCCTAGAGCCAGTGTGACCTGTGTGTATGGATTTATCTTTTGAGGTTTGGAGTGATATTTTTTCACTATTCATGAGAGCAGAACTTACCTCCTCCAGCTGAAGCTCTTTAGAACTTGAATCAGCCATTTGGGAGCGATCCTCGTCAGATTTATCTTCCATCATCAGAACTGAGAACCTGTTACCCTCTTGGGGACTTGACCTGTGAGATGACATTTGCAAATTATCAGTGTCAAGCTGATTAGAATTTGATAGCCTTATGATACCTGAAGTGTCATCTACAGATATGAATGCATTTGATGAGTTCTTCGAAGTAGCTGATAAGTGAGCTGCTTGCTTTATGTCCCTTAGACTCTTGGTTAGGCTACCCGCAAGTTCAGGAGGAGTATCTCCATGAACTATCTTCTCCCGGTCTGTAGGTGTTGGTCTAAAGCTTGGTGAGTCAGTGGAATTGATCTCATTTAGCAACTCAGGAGAGTGATCCTTTTCATGTAGCAACCCCTCATTTGTAGACCCCTCATTAACACAATCAGTGTCCTCCTTTGTAATCGGTCTATCGAACGTTTGGTTTTCTGCCTCCCTCTGCTTCTGGGAGATAGCGATTCCGGAGGTGTGTGGCTCCAGAATAGGTTTCCATGTTTCAGCAACCCCTGCTCCTATTTTTTGGGGTTTCTCGAATCTAGTGTTGAACTTTTTGGCTAAGTCCGGATTAACTATTCTGCATTTTGCCAGTTCGTGACCCATCTTCTTGCAGTGCCCACAATATACGGGAAGGTTCTCGTACTCAATCACATATTTATCATTCTCTAGTATAGAACCTAACCTTATAAATTGTGGCAGGTGGCACTGCAGATCGACCTGGACGCACAACTTCATAGCTGAAGGTCTGGTCAATCGCTCGGTGGCCAAATCCATTTTGATATAAACTCCGATCTGGTTGCCGATAGCTTCAATGGAGGGAGTGTTGTAGTAGTAGAGAGGGACATTGCGCAGAGTGATCCAGACCGGAACAATAGATGATTCCATATGTGGCTTGAAATTGGGTGTCCATTTGAGCACCCTCATCGTTGACCCATTGAGAGACCATATCCCCTTGATCCAGCATCTTTGATAATCCTCCTTTTGTTGGAAGCGAATCAGTATGTTTCTGTGATCTATTGCCCCAATTTGATAGTTGCCCGAGAATCCGATTGTCTTAAGATCCGCCTCGATTTTTTCCATCCTCGGCCTGCCCTTTGGGAAATTGCCTATGAGGGCATTTGAGTAGTGGTTTTCAAGCACCTGTATTTGGTCCGGCGAGTAGAGCACCGATAGTTCTCCCTTGTATTGCGTAGTCGGAGTGAGTATTGGCATAGTAGGTAAATTGTTTGCGATTGGCTGAGTTTTGGATTGAAGAGCTTGGGCGAAGGATTTGAGCGCCGGTGCCGCCATGGTGGCGGAGCTAGTATAGGGTATCAGTGGCGGTGGAGATGGGGTATTTCCGGCGAGGTTTGGTCGGAGAAGTGACAGGTGACCGTTGAATAGATACGTTATTGAGCGAGAGGAATTTCAGAGGAGAGAGAATTTCGTTTATACCAAGTCGTATACATTCCTCTAATGTTTTTTTATTAATACCAAAACATACTTACTCATGGGTATGTAAGGATTTGAAATATTTATTTTCTGATTAAGCAAAGGTGATAAAGGTTCCTCTAATTTATAATTACATTTACCTCTACTTAATTTTTGTTCTTGTTATTAATTTTAATTATTAATTTTTTATACATGTTATGTGTTAATATATAATCATTTTTTTCAAGTAAGAATAAATTTAAGAGGTTCAATTGACATAACATGATTTGTATCAGTGTTATGTTAAACGTATTAGTCTAATTATGTTCGGGGTTTCACAGTGTCCTCCCCTTAACTAACTTCGTCCCCAAAGTTCATTGTAGTTTATTTTTTTTAAAGAAATGTTTTTTTTCTGTTTTAAACTCGAGTGTATTTTTTTTTAATTCAAAAGCTCATCCTGGATGAGCAGGGGTTGTTTTAATGGATCCCCGAACCATTGATAACTCAAAATAAGTATCCGTTTACAAAAGGTCAGTATGGTTGACCAGGATTAGTGACATAAAATTTTTGGAAAGTTGTAGTCCGTGTTTCCACTTTAGAATCCTCCACCCATGTGTGAGATCCTGAGTGGTCGGATGGACCACAAGTCCAGAAATCATCCTACTGTATCTACGTTGAGAGCTTGATCCATTTCTTCCTGAACTGAGGGGAAAGAGTATCTTGTCTGAGAATGAATTGGAACTGCTGCCCCCGTTTTGCCTCCTCAAAGCTGGTCCTGCATCGATTTTTGTTTGCCAACTTTTCCAAGTAATCTGCCGCTCTGTTTGCCTCCCTGAAATTGTGCTGAAATTTGAAGCATGCTTCCGGTATGATATCCATTATTTTCCTGTAAAGATGTAACACTTTCCAAGGGGGCTTAGCTTCAGCTCGTAAGATGTCGACCGCGTGTTGGGAGTCCATTTCGATTATGATCTTGGCGCCTGAAACGGCTGTTGCAGCCCACCTCATTCCTGTAAAGATCGCTGTCAGTTTGGCATGAAGAACAGATGTCAAACCTTCATCCACATATTCAGAGATAGTATGAATCAAGGATGAAGATGAAGATCTCATAACACATCCTAATCTGCATGTAGTTTAAGTAAAGGACGCATTACAGTTTATCTTAATACCCTCGGAAGGAGGGCTCCATCTAACAGTGCAAATAACCATTTTTGATCTTTTTATCTGTGGGGGAATCATCCCGTTAGAGAAAAGATTCAAGTCAGTCGAAAAGAAATGCAGATCATTATGAATTGAATATAGAGAGAAACTAAAAGAGGATACTGCCTTCCAAATGCTATCTACATTAAAGTCTCCATTTTGATAGATCATTGTATTCCTTGCCTTCCATAGTTCCCATAGAATTATCATTGGTAGATTACACCGGAGGGACATTCTTAACTTCGATCCATTTCCGGACCAGTAGTGCTGCAATCTTATCAAAACAGAGGGAAATGGTGCATTCTGGAAATTCATGTAAGCATTAAATCTGGCCCAAACTCCCTCAGCCAACTCACAATTGTTAAAGAAATGATCCACTGAATCAGTATTATTACATTTAGGACATTTCGAGGCCAAATTGAAACCCATCCTCATAAGGATGTTATCACAAGGTATGGCATTATTCAATAATTTCCAAACAAAGATGGATATCTTGTTTGGGATTATTGAATTCCAAACCTTTGATAACATGGGTATGGCTGTTTTTGTTTTTCGGAGTGAAAGATAAGAGGATTTTACAGTGAAATGTCCATTATCTTCCAGTTTCCAAATGAGGATATCATCATCCGTTGTGAAATCAATTTCCAGCTCAAGTTTGGACAGCAAAGTAACTGGTAAATGATCAGATAGAAGAGGTAATATATCATTCTTGCGTACCTGGAAATCCTTGATCTGAATGTGTGGAAAAGGAACTTGTACCTGTGCTGGCCATGAGTTCAACAAGCAGCCAGATCCCAGCCAGTTTGCTGTCCATATGTTGGCTAGTCCTTTTCCAATGAGAACCTGAGAGTTATATTCAGAGAAGGTATCTACTGCCCTATATCTATCCCATGTTTCGGATGTTCTATAACTAGGTGGTAAAGACCACATGGACTTAGCCCATGGTGTAATTCCCAGCTGCATCTTCCACCAGATTTTTGCTGAGAAAGAAAGAACTGAGGTATGTAAATCCCTGATCCCTAGACCATTTTCATTTGTTGGAAAGCACATTCTCTCCCATGATATCTAATGTCTCTTATTACCCTCATCTTTTTCACCCCAGAAGAAGTTGCTTAATAAACTATGTATCTTATCAAGGGTGTGTGTTGTAGGGGCAGTCACTGCCCAGCAGTGTTGAGGTATGGCACTAAGAACATGTTTTATTAATATTAATTTGCCCCCTGTGAAAGCCAACTCTTCTTCCAATTTTCCAACTTGTTAGCCACCCTATCAATTAAACCATTGAAGTAACTATTCAACTTTATTCCCTTAAAGATTTGAACCCCCAGGTAGGACAAGGGAACTGAGCCTTGAATCATTCCTGTAATCCTCAGGATCTCATCCCTCTTCCTAATCGACATCTTACCCGAGTAAAAAAGCTGTTGTTAAAATTCACTCTTTTACTTGTGCCTCTCTGATAGATGTTATTAAATTTCATAAGGTTTTTAAGTGTTCTAACATTTCCTGAGATGAAAATTACAGTATCATCTGCAAATGAAAGCTGGGATATGGGATTGATATTCTGAGAAGTCTTAAAATGTGTTAAGTTGCCTATCTCAAACTGTTTTCTTAGGTTCAAAGTTAATAACTCAGTAAGAATGTTAAACAAGAAGGGAGATAGTAGATCTCCTTGTTTTAGACCTCTTGAAGGTTTAAAGAAACCATGTGGGATTCCATTGATCAGTACAGAGAACCAAGCTGCATTAAGATTGTTTAATATGATTCTAACAAAGCTGCCATGAAAACCTAATTTTAGCATTACAGAATTTAGAGCAGCCCAGGACACCCTATCGAAGGCTTCCATCATATCCAGCTTAAGTATCAGATTGAGTGATTCATTTTTCTTATCAAGTAGCCTAATGGCCTCCTTCATCAACATGATGTTATCTGTTATATCCCTTCATGTGATGAAGGCAGACTGTTCCTCAGAGATGATTAATCCCATTAAAGGTTTAAGTCTCTCAGCTACCACCTTGGCCAGTATCTTATTGAAGAAATTGGAGAGGCTTATGGGTCTGAAGTCAGAGAAAGTTGCAGGTGTCTGAGTCTTTGGGATCAGTGCTATGAAAGAGCTTGCCACTGCCCTAGGAATAGGAGCACCAATCTGGAATTCCTGAACTGCTAAGAGCAGGTCTGTTTGGATGATATTCCATGTCTGTCTGTAGAAATGACCTATGAATCCACCAGGTCCTGGTGCAGAACTAGGATCTAGACTGAATACAACTCTCCTGACCTCATCTAAGGTTATAGGCCTCATCAAATCTTGGTTTTGAGAAAGGGTTATCACAGGTTTAACTTCCTGGAGAAGGAATGATAGGTTTGTACCTGCTGGATCCATGTTTTCATCTGTTAGCAACTCATTAAAAAACTTAACTGCTGACTCTCTTATTTCCTTCTGACCATCAATCCAGGAGTTGTTAGAGTCTTTTATTTTTAAGATAGCCAGTCTTGCTTTGTTTTCATTTATAGCCTTATGGAAATATTCATTGTTTAAATCACCATCCCTAAGCCACTTCTCTTTAGTTCTCTGTTTTAAGAAGATGTTTTCCTCCAATATGGACCTAGTCAGAATTGCCCTGGCTTTATTAAGTTCTATTTTATCATTAATCCCATGAGATTGATCATATCTTTCCTCTAGGGATGTCATTATGGACTCTGATTTCTTTATGTTATCCCCTATGTTACCAAAAACTTCCTTGTTCCAGATCTTAATAACTTCCTTAAGTCTCTTTAATTTTGAAGCTACCCTTAACTGACCATGTGCCTCTATGGGTTGAACCTAACTATCCTCTATTAGTTTGAGGAAGTCCCTTCTATTAAACCACATTTCCTGGAACCTAAAGGGCCTAGGGTATGTTATGTTGACATTCCTAACTTGCAGATAAAGAGGTGCATGATCGGAAGTTGTCCTGTTTAGGACTTGGACTGAAGAATGGTTAAATTTGTCAAGAAAATTTTTATTTGCCAGGACCCTATCTTACCTTTTTTATGTCGGTTTGACAGCTCTTTGGTTACTCCAGGTGAATGGATTTCCAGAGGTATTAATTTCACACAGATTCATGTCATTTATGAAGTTATTGAAGTCCCTTATAGTGTTCATGTCCGGTACACTGGATCCTGAGTATTCTTCTAGGTTTCTAATAGCATTAAAATCACCTCCTAGAATAGTGTTTCCCAGGGGATAGGTTGACTTTATCCGATCATATAGCTTTAACCTATCCACTGTAGTTTGGGGGGAATAAACCACATAAACATTTAATGTGTTTCCATTCTGCTTATCAGTAATAGTCAGCAATATAAAATAAGCATGCTCAGTCACAATATGAACTAAAACTCTGTGAGAATGAAAGATCCATATTTTTTGATGAAAAGTACTGAGACAGTATCTATAGCACATTTTCCTTTGATAACCTATTCTGGTTTCCAAGCTTCGTTTGGGGTCAATGACTGCTAAAACGTCGATTTTATATTTTGCGGACAGTCTTTTGAGCCTAATCTCAGAGGTACCAAGACCCCTGACATTCCAAAACATGATATTAAGTTGACTACCTACTATATTGAACATTTTTGTGTTTATTAGCTAACCTGTTACTTCTCTTTGGTATGGATGATCGTTCATGTACCTCCTCCTCCTGTTGTAAGCTTAAGATCCCCTCTCCCTCTTTGGCCATCTTCTCAACCTCCTCTAACTGGTTGGTTAGAGGGTCTAATATCTCCGTGTGAGACTGGATTGAGTGAACCTGCAAAGCTGAAGATTGGTTATTAGTAGATGACCTGGATGTACTCCATGTCAAATGAGATAAGTTAAGGTTAAGGGCATCTGGAGTGTCTCTCAGTCTTGAGCACAGTGTGTCATCCGTGAAGAGGGCTGGTGTGGTGCTCCTGTGAGGGGATGAGGGTGCTGTTTTATATCCCTTTGATTCCTCCTTAGTCTCCAAGTCTTCCTGATCAACTGCTCCTTCCTTGGACTCTTCAACCTGTACTGAAGTAGTGGTTTTGTTGTGTGTGCTGTAGCATCAAATGTTCAGGCCCTCCCACATTCGCAGCTTCCACTTCCTCTTCTTGTAGAATTTGAAACCTGTTGGATACACAAGTAGGAGAGGGGGACTGGGGCACAATGTCATCAATATGTACAGTTGGATCCTTAGGCGTCATTTCTATAGCCCTCAATTTAGCACTAGAACCTAGGGAAAGGTCAATCCTTTGTATCTGTGGAATCCTTATGTTAGGAAAGCCTGTTAGAGATTCAATATCATGTTGGTTAGAGGATAAACCGTGATCTACTTCTGAGGTTTCAATAAAGGGTGGAGACTCCTTTGTCATTGGACCAATGTTATCAGAGTTGACCAGATTAACCTCATTTTCCTCTGTTGGACTCCTAACTAACTCTTTCCATTGTTGTTGTGAAGCTAATTTGTCCTTTTGATCTTGACTAACCAAATTGGCTCTACCATTTCCTTTTCTAGGCTTAGGTCCTGGCCCTACCCTTGGATCCAGTTGCTTACATATTTCCTCAGCATGGCCTAACTTATGACAGCCCTTACAATAAGCCAGAAAATCCTCATAAACTATAGTGTAGGACTTATTATGTGCAATTGATCCTAATCGAATTTTAGTTGGCTTTGGTTTGCACACATCCATCTCTACACATAGTCTTATAGTGGAAGGCCTGGTGAGGTTTTTTGTTGGAGTATCAGAGAAAAGCAAATCACCCAAAGCCTTACCAATGTGATTGAGAACAGAGGGATGGAAGAAATGTACCGGCGGAAATTTGACCGTGAGCCAGACCGGTGCTAAAGAGGATTCCTCATCGTAGTCGAAATGCTTCGTCCATTTGAGAACTCTCATGATGTTTCCTCCTAGCGACCAGGTCCTTTTCAGCCAGCAGCGGTGGTAATCCTCCTCCAAATCGAAGGTAATTCGGACATGACGTCCATCCATAGCCGCAATTTGGGCCTCGCCCTTGAACCCTATTGTTCGGATTTGTTGTCGGATGAAGTCCATGGTAGGTCTGCCCCTACTGAATTTACCGATTAGGGCTCTGGCATATGGCAGAGCCAGCAGGTCGATTTCCTCTTCTGGGTAGAGCACTGCCACCTCCCCCTTGTAATTGTAGTGCGGATGTAGGTCTATTGAATAGGAGGTGGGTTTTGGTTGCCTTGGTGTCTCAGCAAATGAAGTTTTTGTGTTTATCCATGCTGGAGCCGCCATGGCGGGGACTATTCCGGCGGTGAAACCGTTATACACTGAATCATTCTCTTGAGGATCACCCCAACCAAATTTCACATCCTTTTTAACTAGTTCATTTAAAGGTGCAGCAATAGATAAAAAATCACGCACAAACCTTCTATAAAAACTGGCTATACCATGAAAAGAACGTACCTGGTTGGCATTCACATGTCTCGGCCAAGATTTAATGGCCTCTATTTTGGTTTTGTCAACTTTTATGCCCTTCTTAGAGACCACAAAACCGAGAAACACCACTTTCGACGCACATAAGGTACACTTCTTGATATTTGCATAGAATTTAGAATCACGGAGTGCGAGTAGGAAGGATTTCACATGCTCAATATGCTCATTAGTCTACTTAGAATAGATCAAAATATCATCAAATTAAACCATAACAAATCGACCAATAAACTTTCTCAAAACATGATTCATCAACCGCATAACAGTACTAGGAGCATTGGTTAATCCGAAAGGCATAAAAATTCATTCATATAACCCGAACTTAGTTTTAAATTCAGTTTTCCATTCATCACCCTCCCTAATACGAATCTGATGATAACCCTGAGTTAAATCAATCTCCGTATAAATAACATAACCATGCAAATCCTCAAGCATATCATCTAACCTAGGAATAGGATGAAGATACTTAATGGTTA